>VXBT01013273.1:36787-76548 GCA_013400235.1 Oriolus oriolus
CACCCCGCCGAGCCCCAAACTTTATTCTTTCTTCCTCGACCCTTTGTTTTTTCCCAGCGGGCGGCAGGCAGGCAGGGCCCTTTCTGCCCAGCAAAACTTTTTTTGGGGTGGCTCCGTTCGCTGCGGGGAGGAGAAGGGGCTCGGCGCGGGGGATGGAGGCTTATTCTCGCAGGGATACCTTTCCAAGGAGGATGAGGTTTCCGGAGATTGTGGCGGTTGCCCGCACAATGGGATGCTTCCCAGATGTCAGTGGCACCGGCAGCCCCTGTGGCTGCTAACAAAGCCCGGGGCTGCCAGCTCGGCTCCCCTCGGTGCTGGGGACTGCCACCTTACTGCCAGGAGAAAGCCCAGCTTGTGGAGCTCCCCGCGATGCGGAAGGGAAGGTTTGCGTGGATGTGCACTCGTGTCAGCATGCCCGCTCTGAGCAGCACTTGGGAAGCTCCGCACTGGTCCTCGACTCTATGCGGTTTATTATAGAAGCCACGTGAAAAGGCACCTTTTTTCTCCTCTTTGCTTTTGACGTGGCTGGGAAATGGCGATAATCCTTGGGGCCCATTTCACCTTGCCCAGCTGCACAGGAGAGGAGGGATGTTGCAGCCCGGCTGCCACAGCTGAGAGCGGTGGAGAACCGACAGGGTCCCTGCAGCGGGGACGATTTTTTTAAATCACTCCACTTTAAAAGCGTGTGCAGCGGAGATTTGCATCCCCTCAAAAATTTCTCACATGTTTGGGTAAAATACAGGGAATTGGAAGAGAGGCAGATTTCCCTCCCTTTTCCGGAGGGAAGCTGGTTTTTTTGCCCCTGTCCTCCAAGTAGCAAATTAAAGATCAGAGTGGTAATCAAACTGCCTCCAAAAAAACCCTCTTTAGTAAAATTAATCAGATCCAAAATTCAAGGGACTTATTTTCCCTTTTAAAAATATTTTTGTCTAGTTTTAAGTTGTGTACAGTTTTATTTGAAGTTCTTCAGTATTTTCTGAATGTATTTGCCTTTGTCATGAACTGGAGCTGATGTCGTCGCTTAGTATCTTGTCTGCTGGGATAACAGAAACTTTACAGTTCTTGAAAGGCACATTCTTCCATTAGGCCCCAAAGCCTGCAGGAAATCTGAGTAATGATAGGTGATAAGCAGGTGTGTGTTAATATTATTTCATTAGGCAGGCCTGGAAGAAGTCCTCCCTTTAATACAGAACTAGCAATAAGGTACAGATGCAGCATCCCTCTCCTAAAGCACTTAACTAACGCTAGAAGCTATGTTGATCATCTTGAATATTGATTGATCTTGATCCTGTGCACCATAGATCCCCATTTTGGGGGGTAGATGAGTCCAGCTTTTTAAAAAATGTAGAAAAGAATTTGGTCTATTAGTTGTCATGTTTGTAATCCAAATGTTGTTTAAAGATTGGTAGTGCTGCTGCAGTTTCAGTTTACAAAACGTTTTAGGCCATTTCCACCACATGGTTTAGTAACAAAAACTCTGTGGCTTATCAGCTGTTCCACTTGCCCATATGTTTTTCTACTTTCTAAGCATAGTGATTATCTCAGAGATGCTATTGAAGAGAGTCATGCAATAAAAGGAGCTGTTGTTTCTTGTCTATCTCTCTTGATGAGTTGGTGCAGCACTAAATACAATGAGCTTTAAATCAATCTGCTTCAAAAATGAAGTTTTTAAGATAAATTGTATGCAAATTGTATGCTGGAGATATGTAGTGAGTATAGTAAACTATATTATTCCAGTTGTGGAATCAGTTGTGATGTAGAAGTCTATTTTTGCTGCTTTCATTTGCTTCTCTTCATGATAGAAGATTTTGAAGTTGAAGCCCACGTCAGGCAAGCTGCTGTATATTTGAGGTTAACAGAAACTCTTTGCTCTGGTCCTGCTATCTCTAAGCAAGCTTGCTGTAAAAACTCCAAATTTCACTTTCTGCTGGAAAATTCCAGTGAATGTCAGTCTCTGTTTGAATGGGAAAGGAGGGATAGAGCTTCACAGAAAACCTGCATGTGAACTTTAGCAAGTAATATGGCTTTCCGTAATAGTCTAATATTAAGTGTGCTTTAATGTATTATTAATAAAATATTATTTAAGAACAGTGTTAATTGCTGTTCTCCCTAGCCCTCCTGCCACATTCTGGTTAACAAACAGTTTTGGTTTTACTCAGTTTGAAGCATAAATTGGAATTTCTCTGTGCTAAAAATCCATATGCAAATATTCATAGTACTGCTTTGTGTAATACAGTGGCATTTGTGGTATTGTATAGCCAGGTTCTTGCTGCACAGAGCAAACACCTGATAGGTTTGGAACTTTTTCCTCCTATAAATTCACTGGACTCCTGTTGCTGAAGTAGATGTTGGGTAATTAACTTGATGCAATCACACTTTTCAAACCTCAGAAGAGCTATCCCCCGTTTGCCTTCTGTACCTGGATCAAGGACAACTTCACTAAGTGACTTAGCAAGGTCAGCAAAACCATCTGAGTAATTTGGGGTAGTTTGGGTTGAACCCTGGTAACCAAGTGCTGATAGCTCTTCTCCTCCCTGTACAGCCAGGAACCTTATGCAAAGATCTGACCCCTGTAAACCCGTGCTTACGCAAGAACCCAGGCTGGCCTGGTTCTTGTGGAATGATTTGATGGGGGTTTTGTGTTTGAATGAGGATTTCCAGAACTGGTTTTCAAATATAAATCCCTGTATAAATAGCCATGGATTCCTTTAAATTTCAAGACACTAGTGGTTCAGGGTAGTCAAACTGTGAAAGCATCTCCTGTTTGACAAATGCTGAATATTCTGTCAGATAGTAAAACTGCTTGATTTTGAAGTGCAAAGTGGTCAAAATAGGAGTAAGATAGCCGTTAGTGGCTCTAATGACAGATGTGTCTAATCTGCCTACAGTACAATGGCTTGTCATCCTCTGAGGTGATTAATGTTATTGAACTCTAACTGTTTTTACAGATTGCTTAGGGGCTTTTTTAGAGCCTAGTGCTGCTGAGATTATTTAGGCAAAAATGTTTTTAATTGTTGTCTGTTATTTGCTAAAGTAAATTACATACCTTTAGGATGGTTTTATTTAAAATACTGCAATTCATTAAAGGCAGAACTGGATCTTTTTACCTGCCTTACAAGCTCCATACAACCACAAATCCCAAGCACGGTGTGTTTATATGACACTTCTTTCATTTGTTTGTAGAGAGTGGACCTCCTCTAGGGAGTGAATATGCTTATGGGAGACAGTGGGTTTTAGCCTGTCAGGAGTCCCACTGAAGGGGTTGGATGATGATTAGTGTCTTAAAGGTTCTTCAGGAAGAGATGGGACAATCCCTGCAAGACAACAGAGGGGCTTCCCTTGAGATTTAGCTTGTGTTCTTGCTTCTGCTGCAGTTTTGTGTGATGCTGAAAGGTCACCAGGGATTATTCTGGGGATGACTTCATTAAACTGGTGGCACAGGTCCCCTGTGAACTAACTGCTCATGACCTGACTCCTATCCAGAGCATCTGCTACAACTTGTCTTTGATCTCCAGTGATGTCCCCTCTGACATGGCCAAACTGGCTATGCTCACCTTGGCCAGTGGCTTCTCCACTCCTTTCCATCAGATTTGTCCTCTTGTCCATTTTCCATAGACAGAGCAGAGAAGCTACTGCCCTGAAATCACACAGCAGGGTCGGTGGCTGAACTGGACAGACTATCCAATAGACTCTGGTGTTTGCAGTGTGAATGTGAAAAGACTGTGAAGCCTCTCCTACTGCTGGCTTTGCATGCCTTGCAAAAATCCTGCTCTGTTTCCAGTGTGCCAGAGGGGCTTTCTCCACTGTAACTTCCTCTGTCAGCTGCTCTCTGCCAGCTGTTCCTGTCTGTACCTGAGTGCAGTCACATGAGGAGCATCCCCCTGTGCACATCATTGTTCATTCTGGATTGCATTAACACAGAACTAGAATTCCAGGTCACTTCCCCAGCTGGGTAAGACAGATGCTATTGCCGAGTCAGCAAGGTTTTCCTTAATTCAGATAGCTTTTTTTTCCTTCTCTTTTTATGTCAGCACTGCAAGTTACATGAGTGCTGGGATCCTCACTGGGCTATTTCAAGGCAAATCTGACATTAAACTTTGTATTGCTCTGGTTGACTTTAGATAAGAGTCTGACCTTTCTTAAACAGCTTCATCAGATACAGAATTATTTCTGCTTTCATTAGACACATGTGAAGGATGGAGTTAGGAGTAGACCTGGGAGATGGATTAGGTTAGTTCTGCCTCTGTGGCCTAAGAAGCCCTGCCCTGAAACTAATGGATATGCCCACATATTGAGCCAAATCCAGTTCATTTTTCTGTCCCGAGTAGGTGTTGCTACTGCCTGGCTGTGTTTTCATCAACATTTTACTTTATTTTGTTGTTGTTGCTGTTGTATTTGCTTCATTGGTGATAAATGTAGTATTTGTAATTTGTGGTTTCCAGCTGAGATGAAAAGTTGTTTTGGTGAAGAAGTTCAATTTTGAAGAGCAGGTTAAAGGTGAGAGGAAAGAAATGTTCTTATTCCATGTTATTATTTGGAGGCTGTGATGAAGAGAGCAAGCTGTACAGAGGTTTGGCTCCATATCTTCAAGGTGGATATCTGAATGACATGCAAACAATGAGAATTAATTATCTGAGTTAGCTCACAGTGTCTTTGCAGATGAGAGCTGTGCTGGCGAGATAGGAACTGATTTAAATTCCTGAGTTCCAGGTCACGTTCTCATCCTTCCTTGACCCTAAGTAGCGTTTTCTTACAGACTTTGATTCGCAATCCTAATGAAACAGACTGTTGAGATTAGTAGTATCATGCAAAGTGTTGGATTGCTGCTTTCCTTTGGATTTGTAAAAATCCCAGTCTGCCAGTGTTTATGGGAGGATGTAGCCAGCTTCCTGAGGCTCTTTTCCTGTTAGCTGGGAGCAGCCAAAGGCCCACAGCCAGGCACTGGGGAACAGGAGGAACAGAGACTGTTGGAATTTGGGTTACCCAGCTGGCGTCCCGAAAGTCTGCTATGTTCATACCCAGACGCTACTGGACGTATGTATTTTCCCATCTATGTTTTCCCTTTCTCTGCTGTGTAGTGGATGGAGTGGGCACTGAATCATCCATACAGTGTAGCAACAAAGGATTTATTCCTCTTGTTGTAATTTTCATTTTCAGAGCAGCCAAGAGTGTTGCTCCCATTTGACGTGTGTTCAATGACATGTATGAAAACTCCTGTTTTGAGGCTAGTCCCAAATAGGTAAATGCATGGAAAATGAGTTGTCTTTTTCCCTTTAGAATTTGTCTTTCCCCAGTGTGGATGAACTTCATTGAAATGAGGAAGCTGTTTGGACTGCAGTCTTCTGTTGTTCCAGTTTTCTGAACACCAAAAAATACTTAAATTTTAAATCCCTGGATATACATTAATCTTTTTCTGTATGCTGCCTGGGGTTCTCAAAATGCAAGGAAATTGCTCCTAATGCTAAATCATTTTAACATAGCTGCATGCAGTTAAATTCAGACTGAAGTACATTAATCCAAGCTAAGTAGTGTTTGTAAACCTCAGTGTAGATTCAGGTTTTGTCATGTCACAATTTTTACATACAGAAGACCAGAGATTCTTCTCCCAGGTCTTGGAATTTAACCTGATTAGATAAACAGTGGGTGGGGTGGGACAAGGTAGTGATAAGTCCCCGGACCCTGGCAAAGCATTTTTTCTTAAAGTAATTGCAACAGAAGCTCTGAGCTTCATGAAGAAGCTGTGCCTGTTGCCTTGACCTTAGTGGTATTTGAAATTTTTAACAAGGGGAATTATATTGTGGAGAACTAAATACCGGCTTTCACCAGGATTCTGGAGATCACTTTCCCACTGCTCCATTTAGGATAAAGGCAAAAGTTGTGAAATTAGATTGTTACACAATATTTTATGGCTAGCTGAATGGTGTGGGGGTTTTGTTGTTATTGCATTAAATCAACAGACTTTTATTTTGACTTCTTCTGTTCCATTTGCTGGAAAATGCCCTCCTGAATTTCTTGGGTTAGAGATTCTCTTTTCGAATGGAGATGTGGCTACAGGGAGGCTTTTAAAGCTGCTGGGAACAGCTGAATAGAAATGGTTCTTTTTTTTTGTCCTCCATGTTTGCTGTGAGCATCCTGAATATTTCCTGAACACCCATTGTGTTTATAGGTCTTCCTTCTTCCCCTCCACCTCTTCTTCAGCCTGTTCCCATTCTTAAGTTGCTTGAGGCTCTCCTCAGCTTTGAGGGGAGCCTCAGACTATTTGAGTGGCTCCTTTTATAATTATCCAATCAGCAGTCACAGCAGTGATACAAAGAGCTCGTGTGAAATTATTTACTCCTTTATCTCCTTCCCCATCTGAACTAACAATCACCTTCTCCAGAGTCTTGCAACTCCCACTGATGCTCAGGGCATCTGTTGTTTTGTATCCTTGATGTTCCAGTTATTGGCTATCAGGCTTTCCAGGCAAACTGCAGACTTTGCCTTCATGTATTAGCAAGATAAAGGCTTTATTTATCAGGTTGCCTCTGCTCTGAGGAAGCACCACCAGCTTTAATTTAAAAGTTGCTATATAGCTATCCTGTATTTTAAGGACCGCTGGTAAAACAGAGCATCAGCTATTTTTCTTGCTTTCTTGTGGGAAAAACTTGCTCTGCATATTTCTGGAATGCTAGGAGTGGTCGTTGCTGTAATAGAGAAATAACAGCTTTGTATTTCCTGTCAGAGATGAAAGACACGCAAACAAAACTTTTTTTTTTCCCCCCAGTGAGAAGATTTTAATATTTTCCTATGTGGTCCATCTTGGCCAAATGTCAGTTCTGGGAATTCTATTTCATCTGCCTTAGTGTTTGGGAGTTCCCTCATTCTACTGATGCTGTTGGTCCTGCAGTGTGGTGTGTCCCAGGGCAGGGTGATGAGGGATCTACTGCTGTAGGTAGTACTCAGAAGTGCCAAAAGAGTTGAGGAAACCAGTCTAAAAAGCTGGAAATGTGCAGTGACGGGGTGATGCTGAATCCAAAGCTTTCTGTTTGATGCCTGCCTTTCTCAGTGAGTCAGTAAGATTTAGGCCTAATGGTAAATGGGATGAAGACTATCAGGTTACTCATCTAGGCTTCAATCCTCCTACTTTTAACTGCCAGGGGACAGTGGACTTTGGTTCCCCATGTACTTCTATACAGCAAAGGAAGCAGATTTTTAAAGGGAACTAAGGAAACTATGTACATGACATGGTTATCTCTTTTAACTGAACTTCAGGTCTAGATCACCACTGGAGTTGGCTGAGAATTCTGTGAATAATTATCTCTGTCCAGAAATTATTATTGTTACAATGCCATAAGCTCACAGAGAGACATTCTCTGCTCTGAAGGATTTTCCTTCCAAGAATGTGTGTAGTGAGATCACAGCTATGCAGATTAGGAGTTTTGATTAATGGGGTGGGTTTTCCATCTGTTAGTGCAGTTTTTAATGTGAAGGAATACCTGGGCAAGTGACAGGCTGTAGGAATGTTCCCTGGAGGAGTGATCCAATAGTCGTGCTGAACGTTTGGTGTGTACTGGCTCTTCTGGCTGCTAGAACCTGGGGGTACCAGCTTACTACTTGTGAAGTGTGCAATGCTTTTGTTTTAGGTTTTTTTTTTCTTCTTTCCGTGACTTCCATTGAAGCACTTACCTATTTCACAGGGAATAGAAAAGCTCTTTATTCCATACGTAGCATTCACTGGAGATATGAATCCCTGTTCTGGACAGTAACTCACAGTTACTTACAGTATAAAGAATGAATCGTCAGCTACTGGTGAAATTCAGATTGTCTACTTCTGCTCCATCTGTGAGTTCTGTCACTAGACAACAGTAGCAAATGCTGCAGCAGACATTCCTAATTGGAATGTAGTCTTTAGATTATCCTTGCTCATTGTGGATGATTTACTGCCATCCACTCAGGCAGCATTACCTTCTTATTTGTCTGAGTGACGTTCAGACTCTTTGAAGTCTTCTGTGTTGTGCCATTTACTTCTTAATGGCAATGTAAAAAGCATGAGAATAAATCCATATAGGGTGTAGCCCTAATATGGGATAGAAAGGAGATGCAATGTTCGTGAGGCAGGAGCAGAGGAATGCTGTTGGATCAGATGAGAATGGGAATGATGAAGGGAACTCTGTCTACAGCTTGCTTAAAGATCCATTTGAAAAATAATTTTGAGATAAATACATGCTGTATTTAATTTTTATTTGCTTTTAGACCTCTGTAATTTTTATGATATAATTAAGAAATGGGTTGAGAAACTTCAGTCTGTCTACATACGTCTGTAAAGCAGACAGCTCACCTGTAAGTTCTCAGAAAGTTTATATATCCACCACTATTCCTCAGTTATGTGGAGAGGAGTTTAAGATTTATCACTGTGATGGTCTTAATTCAGGAGTATGAGGACACCTTTTGTCAAGGACCGGGATTCCAACTGTTTTCAGGCTCTGGAGCTCTGAGGCTCAGCAGGCCAGGGGATGTCCACCTGCAAAATTTCACCTGGCTTTGTGATGCTTATTCCTCTCTCAGAGCAAAGCAGGAAAGGATGCTGAACTGTTGCGGTGGTGTTTTCTTGCGATGGTTAGGCAGCCACAACCGTTCCCGGAAAGCACATCGGGGCTGATTTCGGGGAGAGTGGCCGTCCGGCTCTCCCGGTAGCCATCGGGCGGCCCCGTGCTCCAGCTCCGGCTAGCTGGGCTCCGCAACACGGTGACGATGCAGGAGGGAGAAGGCTGTCTTGCATGGTGGCTTCAGAGGAACCTTTATTTACATGGTGACCAGCCGGTCCCCCGAGAGGCCGGGAGAGAGGGAGAGGCAGAGAGAAAGCATGGCCAGGGGCCGGGGCTTTTCTCAGGGCGCAGGGGCGGTACATGGGCGGAGTTGGGGTACTGGAACCAATAGAGAGAACCTGAGGGTGTGGCCAGGACTAGGGGCAGGGAAGTGGGGAGAATGTGGGGAGTGGGATGCGGGAAATACAGCACACTGAACTACATATTTTGAAGCCAGGGGCACTTAATATGACTTGGAGAATGCCCGCCCTTGTAATAGCTGTGCCAACTCTTGCAATCAAGTGAATTTGTGGCAGTCTTGCTTTCACAGGATAGAAATGAAAAGGAATGTTTCAGTCCTCATAGCTAAAGGGAAGTGCTGGTAAATGTGAATGGTGGCTTGGCCCTCAAAAGGCAAGTAAGAATCCACTGTGTGTTGTTGTTATTCAGATGCCTGATTTCTCTTAATCATCATTCTGGGGGCCTGACTCACAGTTTTTAAGTGCTAGGGATTGCTATGGTGAGAATTACATATCAGCCTATAATTAGATGCATTTTTCTAACTAAGGAAATTGCAACAGTGAAGGGAATAGGAGGAACAAAACAAATCCAGGCATTCCTTAATAGGTTATATTATTGACCATTTTGTCTTGGCAGCCAGCAAGTATCTAGCAGAAACACACTTGCTGAGCCTTATGGACAAATGCTGAACATCTCCAGGTTTACGTATGCCCAGCTGGATGAAGCAGTAAAAATGCACGTGAGATATTTATTCTTTCTATCTTGTTTAAGCCATTGCCTTTAAGTGTATCTGGAAGGGAACGTCAGAGTGTGCAGTTTGAGCTTTCTGATCCAAAAATGGTAACAACAAAGAAGTTAACCCATCATTAGAAATCGTGTGTTTTGATAGTTCTGTTTAGACAACAGAACAAGTGAAAAACACTTATTTAGTGTAGTTCAGTAAATGGGTCCAGCATTTGAGAACACGTTTATTTTTGCCTCGGGTCTTTGATGCTTTCTCTCATTTAAAAAACCCCAAACAAACAGTTCTGTGCTTCACTTGTCTAACAGGCCATTGCTATTGAAAGTCTTGTACTAAGAAGGTTGAGTTTGTTGTTTTTCCCTACCTAATCTGTGGGAAAATGTTGAACTAGATTTACAAGTGTAATACAAATTCTGTTTTCTCATCTGCTGCAGAACAGCAGATCTGCATCATGGAGAAAAGCAAAGTTCCCTCTGCTGGTGTGGAGGGAAATGGGCTGCTGGGGTTCCAGTGGGGTGTGGGCTCTCTTGTTTGTGGCAGGAGAACATGTGCAGTGTGCTGTTACTTGAAATCAGGGGTCAACCTAGATGAATATGGGCTTGTTCAGCACTTTACAGCTTAATCAGTTCTTTCCCAAAGACTTTTGGCTTAATAATTTGGTTTCAGGTGGTGTCTTGTGTGACTCTGCAGTCTGTCTGGTGAGAATCTTAGTCCTTTCCATTTAAGATCAATAACTTGTTTTGCCTTCTAGAAATTAAAAAAAAACAAAACAAAGTCCTGAGAAGTAAGTTGTTTGCAGTCATGAATTGCTGCCAGTGTACAAGTATTTCTCCAACACCTGGATAACTGCTAAGAACAGATGAGCTTTAAACAAGTTTAAGGAAGAAACAGCCGGGCATTGTCATTTCATCATCGCCTTTTTGGGTCTAAAGTGAATGGGCTGAATATATTGCAGAGGAAGATCTCACAAAACACTGGACAAGTCATTGAGCACATAAACATGATTTTAAAAGTATTTTCAAACCAACTTTGAGGCAATATTCCTGTCTCAAGATGCCTCGTTGCAGGACTAAGTAGATTGAATGATTTATTTAGTGAATTTTTACTTTTGTCCTCATACTGAGAAGCTATCTTGGTTTAATTTCTTGAAGGATGATTAGGATTTTTCCTTGCTCTTTTTAGCAGCAGCTTTTAAATGTTGATATTGTAAAAGACCATAAACCTTCAGAAAGTTAATTCACAGTGAAAAGCATTCTGGGTCCTCTGGGCTTATGCCTTCCCTGAGCAAGCTGATACACCTCCTCTGAAAAGAGGAGCGGGGAGGCATCCTTGGGATTTCTTCCCTCCTTTCCCTGGTCCTGCCCTCGAATCCCTCCCTACCTGGAGGTGGTGGCTGTGCCTGCTGTCCCTTGGGAATTTAGAGGTGACATCATAGGCACGCCAGCTCTAGAATAGCTTGTGCCCTGGTGTTTTGGAAGAGGATTGCCTTAATGCTGTTGATCATTTCCAGAACTACCTCAGCTGTCACCAGCAACTCCTCCCACTTCAAAGAGTAATATGTTCTATAAGTAATAGTGCAAATTAGGCTCTGGTTGTGTCCCAGATCTCTGAACTGTCATCCCTGGCAACGGGACTGTGGAGTGAGAGGCAGCAGGTGCTGCCCCAGTGTCCAGCTTGGACAGGGCAGGGGGCACAGCTCTGACAGCATTTAGTCTTGTCCTGGTTGCTGGCTGCTCTCAGGAACAGGGTGCCTTCCTTCATATATTCTTATTCTTACTTAAAAAACTGAGTTTTCTCTTGGGAGAAGTGTCAGAACCCTCTTGTTGGCTGAAAGGAAGGGATTGCAGAATGGAGTACTCCAGAAGGAAAGGAAATGTTCTTGCAGGGCAAGAGGGAAGGTGGTGAGATGGAGAAGCCTTGGGAGGTTGTAAGGGAGGTGGAAGATTGCTAGGGCTTAACACAATAGAGACAAGGAGTTTGCAGCAGCAGGGGCACTGAAGAAGAAGAAACATTAAAAGCAGAGAATAAAATAAACATTTATGTGAAGCAGAATAGGAGAGAAAGACCATAGTTAGAAAATTTGAGAACAAGTATGTAGCTAAATCAGAAAGGCAATCAATTAAGGATAAAACATTCAGTGAAGAGGACAATTTAAGGACAGCTCAGTTGGTTAAGCAAGATAACCCAAAGAAGTAACAATTAATTGAAACAGTGTGAGGTAAATTATAATCTCTGAGAAGAAGCTCAAGTTTCAGATGGAAGCAGATCACTTGAGTAAATAGATGGTCCAGTTTCAATGGCCAGAGGTATAAGAGAGGCCATGAAACCATAAATAGGAGGGCATTTTCATGCCACAAGATAGGAGAATCATTTTGCTCTATAGATGACTGTTGAAGTGGTGAGATTTGGAAGTGGAGTGATGAAATATGTGGAGTACAGCCCACTCACTGCAGCTATCTCTGGTACCTGTCCTACTTAAGAGCTGTGGTAGGGAAAATGTCCATATGGTTAGCAAAAAGACAGGAAAACAACATTTGTTGCTCTGTTTTTTTCCTTCTCTGATTGTGTTTTGCAAACTAGATAGTCCACAGGCTTGACATCTAGTGAACTTTTTTTGCTGAGGGTTAGACTGCCGTTTGGGGCACCAGCGGCTTAAGCTGAGGGATGATGAATTACAGCAGGCAATTCTTTGACTTCTCGTATCTCAAACTGGGGTTGGTTACTATGGTTTTGGGGTGAGACTTTAAAACAAAGGTATGCTTTGTTCTGTCTGGATGCCATCCATAGCATTTCTGATGAGATGACTTCTCACTGTATGCTCTAGTAGGATCATACATATTGTTGGCATTAAATGGATGCATACATTATGTGTATTTAGAAAGAACTCCAAGCTGCACCATTCTGGGGATATTCAGCTACTTCAGAACTCCTTGGCTGCATGCACTTGGCTAGTTTTGGTTCCAAGCTTTGGAACAGCTCTGGGAAGGTAAGGGATTTGTGGGGGCAGACATGGAGCTTCTACACTTCTGGTTGTCAAATGCCAGCATCTTCTTCAGAGTGATCTTGCTGTGCGGGAGGCAGAGTGCAAAGCAGTGAAATTTTGTGTCTTGGGTGTTGTCTTTCTCTCTCTTCTGCAGCATTTCCATCATGTAGCTTCTGCCCCAAATATGCCTGCTTCCCAATGGTTGTAGGAATACACTTGTGGGGATCTGCAGGAAATTTGTGAGAGGTGTGCAGCATAAATCAACTGATAATGGACTTTTATTGCAGTGCATAAAAACACAGAAATGTCTTTAGCAGGACTAATTATTACATCAGGTCCTTTTAGATTAGTTTCTTATCTCTGTCAAGGCCTGGTACCAAATGCTGCAGACAAAGTCATGCAATAAATGTAGGAGTAGTATGATCTCCCAAATAAATCAGTGTCTCAGGTTCTTAGCATTTTGAGACTTCATTTAGCCTTCACTAACTTAGTTTAACACCTCATTCAAAATTACTGTTGTTACTTATAACAACCTTTCATGTTCTTGGTGCTTACATAAACAATAATTTCCTTCTTAACCTTCATTATGCTTAATTTAGGAAGTGCAGGTGTTCTTGGGATGGTTAGTTCTTAAATATATATGTCTTATTCTTAGATTGCTGCTTAATCACTTTAAAAAATGTATTTCCTCTTCAGCTCATACACCCTTTTTGTACTAATTTTATTTTTTATCTGGTTTATTTTTAGATTGTGACATTGTACCAGAAAAGAAAATGTCACCATGCTGTTGAAAACTAAATAGCTCATCTGCAACCCTGTAGTAAACATTTTAATTACTGTGGAAACTGAATTATTGCTCTCTAAAGTTGTTCAGTTGTTGCTTCTAAACTATCCTCTTTTTTTCTATTTAGAAAAATTATTTAATTTTTAATTTAATATTTAATTGAACTATTTAATTCACTGCTTAAGTTTCTTGAAATGAGTAGCATAGACCAACTGGCCATGATTCAGCAGAGCTGTGTAATTTGTGATGCATTCTTGAGCTGGAAGGTGAATTTTCAAAATGAATTTGAGACCTAAAAAGGTGGCAGTTTGACTGCCCAGTTAGTGGATGCTCTCAAATCAGCTGTATCAGTCCTGGGAGCTCGGAATGTAATGAAAGGCTCGGTCAAAGAGAAAGATATGTTGGGTTAACTTTTGTGTAGTACACATCCTGTAGGTGTGAATGTGGAAGTCTTCTCGTGCAGGTCAAGAGACTGACATTTATTTGCCTGATAGGGCACATTTTTTATTTTTGCTCAGTAGCAGGAAGGAAAACCACAGACTCAGACAGTTCATTGTGGAGTAAGTCCAGTGCTGCCCCAAGAAGCTGGGGACAAAGAGGTCAGAAAGAGAGAATGTCCTTGGTGGCCATGTCTTGGGGCCAGGGACTGTGGGATTCTTGCTTCCAACCTGTAGTTTCCACAATGTTCCTAAATGACTATGAGTTACTTCCGGTCCAAACAGATGAGTTCAAGCGCAATCAATAAATTAGAGAATCTGCCACCTTCCTTCCTCACTCCCCTCAGGATCCTGAATGCAGTGTTTCATGGGCCAGTGGTTTTATTGATTATATATCCCCAATCAGTGCTTTCTTGTTAGTGAATAGTAGATCCAGCTGTAAAGCTGACCCATCAGTACCTATACCAAAAATTATTCTGGACACACTCCAGAAATCTTCCAGGTTGCTTGGATCACTCTGTGTTGCCTTTTCTATGGGTGTCAGGGGGAGAGATATAAGTCTCCCAGTGGACCCAGAGTTTGTGATCCAGGGATTTCCTCGAGTCTTTTAAAGGAGTTTTCTGTTCCCAGCACTATGCCTCACTCTTCTGGAACTGAGGATGTGGATTCCTGGGTAAAAGTAAACTCAGGCTGGATAGATACACTAGCCTGAGAGACTGCGTAGCTGTGAGTTTTATGTCTTGTTTGAAACTCCTGGTTTATAAATTCCTCCCTTGGATCTTTTCAGAACCTAGCTCAAGTATTTTTAATATTTAGATTTCTTTGGATTATGGGTAGTCTGTGAAAACTGGAGCACAGCAGCTAATTAAGCTTAGGAATTTGACAGTACTTCAACACAAAATAGTTTCCTGTGATATGTATGGCTGTATATGTCAAACTCTTCAGGCTTGGCTTTTATTTAGAATTTCATAGTGTTGAAGTATATATATTGCAGGCATTTCAAGGTGGCATGTTTTGCTTTGTTGTAGTATGCCAGGCAGCTCCCTAAACAGCAATAGGTCTCTTGTTTACTACCTTTACTCCAATGGATCTGGTAACTGGGTTCTCTCGGAATAAAGAAGTCTATAAAGAATGGGAAACTCAGTCAGAAAGAGGAGGGGAAAGTAAAACTCCAGACTTGATTTCTGCCGGGAACATTTCCTGTAGCTGTTCTGCAGCACTTGGAAGCCCAGGGTTTCCCAGACCCACCCACTCATGCCTGTGCAGGGAGATGTGATTGTATAGCTGGGGGCAGGTCCAACAGATGGCAGAGGCAGGAGAGGTGGTTTGAAAAGAAAACATCTTGGCAATGATGGGTAGGAGTTATAACATGTAGTAATCTCTGTGGTTTGTGTTTGACAGGCTTTTAGGAATTCTAATCTCACATGGAGTGTTAGTTTGTTAAAGGCCACCAGACTGGGCAGAGGGGGAAGCTGGATAAATTACATTTTCTGCCAGGACTTCAGGCCTGTAAGAGCTTAGTACATAAATCATGTTTAACCTCTAGGAAGCTGTTTGATTGCTCTCGGTAATGAGGTTTGTACATTCCTGATTTATTCCCAGCAGCACAGAGCATAGCACAGCAAACTGCTTAGATTAGGACAGACTCAAATGTGCTTCCTGTCTCCTGCTCACTTTTTTTTTTTTTACTGCCAGCTCTTTGTTTTCTACTTCTGCTTCTTCTTCTGTGCCTGTGTAGGAAACCTCCCCACCCCAGAACCACTAAACATTGTGGTGTGTTGTGAAACTACCTATTTGTAGTGAGTGCTGCCAAATATAATTTGCTTAATGATAATGGCAAAACAGCATGCAATGGGTTGAAAGTTGTAAATATGTGATGACCTTGTGTAGTGGTTTTGTTCACATCTTTTAACCTTTTGTGAGATAAGAATTAGAAGTAGGGAAAAGCAGGCCCAAACCTTAAAGAATATAAAGAAGTTTATTACTAAAAGAATTAAAAGTTAAAAAAAAAAGATAGTAAGAAATTAAAGCAAAAAACCCCTTTTCTCCCTCCAGTACCTCCCACTTTACTCAATTGCACAAAGGATAACAACATGTAATTCAGGTCAGATGCAGTTTTAAAAGTCCCTTCCATAGAGGGAAAAAGACGTCTCTTCTGCTTTCGTGGTTTCCAAACTGCTACTAGCAAACAGAATCCCGGCCGGAGAAATACTCTGCTGCTGTGTAAGTATCTTTCTCTCTCCTGAATATTTTAGTCTTCCCACACTGCCATTACGAGCCACACATGGGGTATCTTCTTTTTAAGGATAAGCAATTCCAGCCTGAAAAGCAACGGCTCCTTTCTTCACAAAATCTTTAAAAGTTTTTTACAGGTCCCAGGTGGCCTGGCGTGGCACGTTTCTTTTTCCACAGGCTGCACACAGAATTTCCTTCCCCCCATGTCTTAGAGAGATAAAAGCAGTCCGACATTACAGTCTCTTACCACGGCATGCAAAAAATCTTTTCAAGCTACGCGCGAAAAACATGCTGTGCCCTCTTTTTCCCGTCACCATCTTTAGCTCCGTCCCACGTGACTCAGTTTCTCTTTCTCTCTGACCTTGAAGCCTCCATGTTTGAAGAGCTGGCTTTTACATTGGAGAAAAGCCTCATTTCCTTCATGCTGCTAGCTGGTTCGATGTTTCCCTGGGTATCGGCTCCCTCCAGGTCTGCGCGGGGCCGCAGGAAGGGGGAGGGGAGCCTCCCAGCTCTTTAAAGAAGAAACCAGTCCTGGTGGTCTTGGCATGCAGCCGTTTTGGTGTCTTTTAGCTGCCTGCAGTTTTGAGGGGGTTCTCCCGCAGCACCTTGGCACCAGGGAGGGGGCGCAGGGGCCCCAGCCCACCCTCGCCTGGCAGGGCCTAGCTGGACTGACCCCCCACCCCTCCGGTGAAATAACTGGAAGAGAAGGCCGAAATTCCCACGCCTGTGCTGCTTTTTATATGCAAAAATTGCGACAAGCGATTGGCCCAAAACTTTGTCAATGAACTCAGGTTCAAACCACAATATCTTGATGGCTGGAGGTGTTTGGATTGTATAATATATAATGTATAATATATAAGGACTGTTTCAGAGCCCTGACAAGCTGTAGTGGTGCCTGTGAACTTCTGGGAGCTTTGGAAGCGTGAGTTTTGGAAACTCTGCTTCTAGCTCCATGTGAACACTTGTAGTGCAAGACCACATTTATATTCCTTGATTACACTGGAAAATTCTTTCTAGTGGGTTGGGAGAAGTCCTGCCAGGTCTTTTTAGGGTCTGGAATAGCTCAGATGATAAACCTCAGCATGTCCTTTGGAAGCAGCTGTTAAGTACAGAAATGCGGACTACATGTTTAGATGAAACAAGGAGTGCTTCGATCCCCACTGCTTAAGTCTGACCCAGGAAATTCCCAGTGTTTTATACACCCTGGAATCCAAGTGGATAGTTGTGGTGAGCAGTGAATTGGTGCCGTGACTCTGTCCAGAGGGACTTGGCTCAGGTTAGGTTGCTAGTGAAGGAGCAGAGTGACTCAGAAATGAGATGATGTGGGAGGAAAGTCAGAAAATACCTCCTGGACCCTTCCCCACTTCCTGTTAGAGACTCCTGAGGTTTCATTGCCATAGTGAGCATTCGACAGAGAGGAGGTTTGAGAATGCTTTAAGTAATCGCACAAGGCATTTTTCAGAGAGTTGTTAATAGGCCAGCAGCACTGAGACCAAATGGCAAAAGATTACTTCTCCATCAGCATTTTGTCCTTTCTAATGTGATGCTAGGACGAATAAGGCAGTGTTTGTTACTGAGATACATTCAGAAAGGAAAAAAAAAAAAGAAAATCACTTTCCTGAGTGCAAAATGGAGCTTTGACCATCTCAATTATTACAACACACAGCTGTCACTCAGCTGCTGGGAATGAAGTAGGAGAGTAGCAAAAAGAAATCCTGTAGTCCAGCATTTGCTTCTGCTTTTGTTTTATCATAACAGAGTCCCTGATGATCATCAATAAACTTGATTTTTGGGTTTCACTGGGCCTACAAGAGAGAAAAGTGTGAAGACAAACAGGGTATATGGCCTCTTGTTCCTGGAACAGGTGTCTGGAGGTGACTTGCGAAAGCATCTCAGCTGATCTTCCCTGTAAGAACAGACTCATTCCAACCCTGAGCTGTTGAGATCTTACCTCATTTCAGTAAGTCTGTAAAGAGGCAAAAGAGTTCAACTGTGATGGAGTTCAATATGAGTGTAAGGTGACTTCCATTTAACTTTTTTATGTGGCTTCACCAAAAGGGACTTAGAAAGACTTGGTATTGGCGTTTCTAATAAAAAGAGGTTCCAATGTGGGTATGTCTTTCCTTTATTTTAATCTACTTAGTACCTTTAGCAAAGTGTTTGCATCAATAAAGCTGATTTTAAAGCACCTAGCACTTGGGCAAGATTTAAAACCTATTAGCAAAATTTCAAAAATTAAGCTTTTACCTGCAAACAGGGGTTTCAGATAAATGGCTCTCTTTTAATCTGTGGTAATTTTACTGTTCTTGTTCATCTGTTAGAAGCCATCTGTCAGCACACAGAAGGACCACTGAACTCAGTTCAGAAGTATATCTGGATCCTCAGCCAACTGATGGTCAGCTTTTTACAGAAGTGATGTTGGTGGCTGCAGCAGCTAGGGCTGTAAGTGAAGTCCAGTGTCAGTGCTTGGTGATGCAATAAATCCTGGCTTTCATCCAAAATCGGACTTTTACAGTTTAACTGGTGTATAATTCTGGGTGTACAGAAGAAACAAAGAGCACACTATTTTTGTCGATGTCCATTTCAAGGAAGCTAAAGCAAGGCATTATTTGGCATTTATTGGATTATTTCCCCCTTTTCAGTCAGTAGGAATTGTGATATAACTGGAATCTCAGTCATATCCACTCACTTTAAGAAATTTTTCTCACTGCCAAATTTCATCCAAATTAAACGGAATAATAGAAGTCTTAAAGGTAGTGAGTTCCTACCAGTTTAATGAAAAACTGGATAAAAAAGAGAGGTCAAGCCCAAAGTTTCCAATTTTGCTTGGCCTCCTGTTTGGCTGATCAGCTCATCCTGCTGTCTGGCAGGCATCAGATGGATGCTTCCCAACCAGGCAAAACTCATTCCACCTCCTAAATAATTGATAGTTATGAGATGTGGGAAGCAGTTTCTGAGAAATGAGAGGAAGTTTCTCTTCAAAACCAGGCTTCTTTCAGTCTATTCCTTCAGATTTATTCATCCATCTTTGATCGGTTAAAACTTTTCTCCAGATGTGCACCTTCATATGCCTTTGAAAATATATTGGTTTTTCATGCTTTTTCCTGTGGTACTTTTACATATTCCTGTCTCTGTCACATGTATAGGCAATGGCTGCCTGGACACCTACAGTTTTTGCATCAAAAACCACTTGGAGTTACCAGTGCAAGAGTATTCCTTTCCTCTTCATTTCTGTTGTCTCTGCTTTTAAAAAATCTGTGTAATGAAAGAATTTTTTGTTTCTGTCTAGTTCACCTTCTATCGAGGGGCATGACTGAATTGATCAAATTAGTGAAAAGCACTCTATGGACCTTTTTGGATTGGAGCATAGGGGCACTTTTTCAAGGAGCATTACTTACAGGGCTTTTATCTGGGTTGCAGAAGCAGGTGGAGGAGTCACTGTGGTGTGATAATTGACTGCCTAGATCCAGGTGGGATCTATCAACACTCTAGATAGTGTAAGCTCAAATGTACGATTAGAGCTGCTCAATTAATTTTTAGTGAATCTCCTTCTCCTGAAAGAGAACAGCCACCCTGTCCCCTTGTTGAAGCCAAATATTTCTCTGTGCTTGTGGTGGCACAAAGCAAGCAGCAATTTCATTGGAAGGAAGGAGGAAAGTGGTGAGAACAACTAATTTTTCCCTTCTGCAGCAGCACCTCATGTAGTGTAACTTTGTGTCTCAGTTGATGGTTCTGCTGTTTTGCAAGACAGCCATTCATTAATTTCACCTCATATCTGTGAAAACTGCTCTCCTCCTGCCAGGCTTATAAGATTAAAAAATAAAAAAGGATAGCACATGTAGCAATTAATCTCCTCTCCTGACCCGCTCCCCTTTGCCTCTGAGTTCTCTGTGACAAAACCACTCATCAGTGCACCTGTGCCAGTTCATCTTTCTGACACTGCAAAGGATGTGTGAGCAGAGATGACATGAACCATCAGATGAGGCTGCTGGCAAACAGGATCCTTCCATGGGATGCTGTAGACAGGCAGCTACAGTCCCTCTCTCACAGCTCACCTTTGCTGCAGAAGCCTCCATTGACTTCCTAGGATCTGAAGCAGCAGGCCTGGCTTCATGGATTGGGATAAAGCTATTAAATGTAGATGTCTTTATCTAAGGCAGTCATTCCTTTATGGCCGTAAGAGAGGAAGTAGGTGTTCAGTCTGATGAAGCCCACCCTAAAAAGTGTGGTCTCTATGAGGAAAGCTCGGAGCGACCTCAGTCTGCATTTCAAATACTGTAAATGAGATGAACCCTGTGTCTTCTCTGACACAGTTGTATTTAGGGGCTGGTGGTGGTGGCATTAAGAAAGCAAAGGAGCAGTTCCAGTGGATTTCAGCATTGTGTGAGGTTTCTGTCTGCCATCCAGAAACCATCATTTGAGCTCGTGTTCAGATTCCTCACTTCTCCAGGGAATGTGACTGTTCATTGCAGTTCCCAGGTGAGATGTCAAGTCACTGCTACTGTCTCTCCTAGATGTGGTTGGGAATGTGATTGAGAACAATACAGACAGCTCAGAGACATCCTGCATTGCAATAGGTTTTACTGCATGAATAATTTGGATATCTTTGCTATTGCTAGTCACAATGCAGGGTGGTTTCCTTATCATACAGCTCTTTTATACATCTGATATGAGAGTCTTAGAAAAACTTCATCTGACCAAGTCCTAAAATTCATACCTTACAATTTGTGTTTCAAAGCTTGCAAGCAAGATTTGTGCATAGGAATTTGAAGTAAGTTTGTACAAATCAAAATGTGTTTTCTTTGAAAGGAAGTGAACAATTCTGTGTTTCAGTAGCTTTTCAGATCAAAGCTGCTCCATATTTTAGTAAACAAATTGGCAGGAGGAAAGGTAAACTAAAAGCTTGTCAGGTGATTTGGTAGAGTTTTATTCACTCAGTTACAGAATCATAGAATAGCCTGGGTTGGAACAAATCTTAAAGATCATCTCATTCTACACCCTTGCCATAAGCAGGGACACCTTCCACTAGACCAGGTTGCTCAGAGCCCCATCCAACCTGGCTTTGAACTTTTCCAGGGATGGGGCAGACACAGTTTCTCTGGGCACCCTGTGCCAGGGCCTCACCACCCTCACAGGGAGGAATTTCTTCCTAATATCTAATCTAAACCTACTGTCAGTTTGAAGCCATTCCTCCTTGTCCTGCTGTCACTCCAGGCCCTTGGAAATAGTCTCTCTTCACCATTCCTGTAGGCTCCCTTCAGGCACTGGAAGGCCCCAATTAGGTCACCCCAAAGCCTTCTCTTCTCCAGGTTGAAAAATCCCAATTCTCTCAGCTTTATATCTTGGTTTCTTCTAGTTCACAAACATTATTCAATCAAAAAGGTAGTCTCTGGCAAATTCTGGCCTCTTCTGTATTTCTCCCATCTAAACAGGTATTTCTCCAGTCTATAGGTACAATCAAAATCAAACCCCTCATTTTCTATGACACTTTGAATGTGTCTGAAAGAAAAATGTACCACTTGTATATAAAAAAAAAAAAAAAAGAGTTAAACAAAATCAGAGGTTAGGATGAGGTGCTGCAATGATTGACAGTTCAGCTTTTATGTTCTAGAAGGCAGCACGGTTTGTTTGTTCAAGGCAAGGCAGCAAGGATAGGGTAACTATATCATCCCACAGGATGAAAAAACAGTTTTATATTTCTTTTGCAGTCCAGGAAACAGAACTATGAATTCTACTGTGTGGGTGGCACCAGATCGGTCATTTTAAAATAGGTAATGAAAACCCAAATATTCTCTGGATAAATAAAAGTAGGTAGTGAGAACAATATTCTTGAGTTAAATAAAATACTTTTTTCCCTTTTACGCACCCCAAAAAAAACTGGAAAAAAGTTCTAAAAAGATACTGATGATGCAGAAAAGGTGCAAGTGCTTGATTTCATAGTTTCCTCTGCAACTATTAATTTGGCAATCTGTAGCAAATTATCGTTAATTTATAGTTTCATTTCTTACTTTAAAAAGTCACAGCAGCTCCATGGCTAAGCTAATGAAAATGGTTTGCATGAATTGTCCTTATTCTGTGGTCTCTGCAATGCAACCTCTTTCCTTTCATGCAGGTTGCAGTGCCAGGCATAATTTACTATCTGCAACCTTTTGCTGATAACTTTCCTGTCTTGAGGAACTTAGGGAAATATCACATGAGCCTTGTGAAGTCAAGACACCAAACACTGCTGCAGGGAGCATTGAAATAGGCTGAAAGTTTCATATCAAGAAACAATATAATAATAAATGTGAGGAGGAAAACAGTCATTACTTTATATTAGTCTTTGTTAAATCTTACCATATTGTAGAGACCTTGACTGGGGAGTAAATCAGATTATCTCTGTTCTGCTCTGTGGTATCCACTCTTTTCATATTTCTTTTTCATTGCATTTAGACCTATTCTTCAGGCTTGGGTAACTGGGTATTTTCAGAAATGAACCTATGCACAACAATGTATTCTTGATTTAGGTGTTGTATTTGGCAAACGTCTTAATTTTAGCTAGAGCTTCAACTATGACTGCTGTCCCAAAAACCCAATTTTGTATGCTTCTGTGGATATCAAAAGCATATCGAGTATTTGCATTGGCCATTCTTTTATTCATTTGATACTTGTCCAGGTGATCTTTCTTAGGAGAGCAGTTTTATGGTCATATTCCCAAACAGTTGTGCTGAGGATAATTTTCAGTTTCATCTTGAGTGAGGTGGTATGCCTGTAGTAGTAAGGTGCTTTAAACACATTGAAAGCCTCAAAGTCTCAGTACATTCTTCAAGCTAATCCCCAGTTACAAGTATTAGATTGAACTTTTTAGGAGAGAGAAATTCAATATGTGTGACCAAACCCAACAATGTTTTCACAGAATATTCAGAAGACAAATGCCAACTGCAGCTCCAAGCTCACTGACTGTAGTAGAACCAGTGATTTTACTGTTATTGAATGGCTTTGTAGCTTTCTGTAGGGCCATAAAATTCCCAGAGCGCCACCTTGGAGCAAAAAATGGCCAGAAGTAGAGCCATTGTGTGGCTGTTTGAGAGGGTTATCTTACAGCTGCAGGCATTGGCTGCTGCCTACTGTGGGAGACGGGATATGGGCCTGGATTCTTTGTGTGTTCTTGGATGGCATGGGATGCATGGGTAATGAGAGGTCAGTTTGCCCCAGTAGGTGGCAGGGGGTGGCTACCCTAGAAATAATACTTCCAGGCTTTATTTAGAATGAAATACTTAGAGGTGGATTTTGAAAAAGAGAGAATAGCCACAGGAATTATGGAAAGAGTAAAAAGCTTTGTTCATAGTAACAAATTCAGGAAATTCCAGCCTTTTTGCTCATCAGAGGGGAAGTTGAAATTTCAGCAGACTCTTTTAAGGATCTCTTAAAGGAGGGAGGAAAAGTAATTTAAAAACCAGACAAAACCTTTAGTGAATAAAAAAGTGAATAAAAAATCAGACTCTGAACACGCATATTTATTAAAAACAATATTTTATTAAGCAGTGATTTTGGTTTTTCCCCGCCACCAAAACTTCTTGCAAAAACATGGGGATGTGTTATTCTTACGGAAACATTACACCAAAGACATAACGAGGAAAACTTCAGGATTGGATCTTGAGACTGTTAGAGGTGGGCAAGCCAAATGTGTTTCAGAGCCACTACTGATATTAATCCCTGAAGTATTTCCAATAGGTAATGCACATGCTGGGAAATAGGTGTTGATTTAGTTGAGGACTCCACAAGGCTCTTGGCAGGTTCTCCTGCCTCTACTGGGGGGTATGTAGATGAAAGCAATGAATAAATTGCAGTGAAATGGAGCCATGCAAATCTTCCCTAGTGAACCCAAGCGACCACCCATGCTCTGGATTCCAGCAGCTCCACAAAACCCTGGTTGTGAGTGAAGGTCTGATGGTTTTGTTTTGACACCAACCAAAACTCCAAAGCCAGGTACTTTTTTTTCCTGGGCCTTCAGATTCATTTGATTGCAAAGCAAAACAAGGGAAGTGGAAGTGAATGGGAACTGCCATGTAAAGGGAAGATTTATGTCAGGCTGTGCTGTCAGATCCTAGCTCCATTTTGCACTCACCACATCAAGGTTAGCATGATGCCACCTAAATCCAGGCAGCTGAGCAGAGTCTGACTAAAGCAATTCACTTCACAAATCATTTTTATCTCAAACTTGAATGTGAGCCTCAGTCATTATTTTGATGCTCTATTAAAGCCATACTATTGTCGGGAATGACGTTCTGACTCCATTATTAATTTTAGTAAGTTTATTATCAGTGGCAGAAAACTTGAACTCAGGACTAGCCCAAGCCAAAACAGCAAGTCAGAGCAAAAACAGCGTGCACGACGCTGGGTGCTCCCCTGACAGGCACATAGGTCTGTCACCAAAGCAGGACCTGGCGCGAGGCACCAGTAGAGTTCTTAAAGTCTCTCCTCGATCTGGATTGGTCTGTTTTTCAATCCGCTCTCTCATTGGCTTGTCTAGGGGATTCCTGATTGGCTCGTTTCCAGGGTGCATTCCTGACCAATCATTTGTCCATTCTTCCACCTCATTGGTTCCTCGAGCCCACCAATCCACACTCGGAGTGATGTCGTTGTACCCACTGACACTTTCTAGAAAGTTCTTGTTACACCACTCCTATACCTGTTGTTGTCATCTAGTGATCTTACAGAGGTATTATACCCGTACATTGCACAGTATAACTGCAATTAACAACTAATTAACCAGGCTCAGCCTTTATACAATTCAATGAACTCATAAACATTTTAACACATAACTGGCCTACGAAAGTCAAACCATCTATAACACTGTAATAATAAGTCTCATGTTACCATTTTTGAGCAATAGTTGAATCAATGCCCTTGTTCAGTGAGGGGACTGCTGGCATTTGCTGGGACCTGCAGGAGCAGCATCAGGCTGTAGTCTCTCCTGTCCTCTCCCCGTCCATGTGCTCTGGATCATCCTTGTTTTTTGAACACTTCCAGGCATGGTGACTCCACCACTTCCTGGAGAAGCTTTGTGAAGGTGCCTTCCTCTTGCTGCTGCTGCCTGACAAGTGGCTCCCCATCAATCTGATCTTTTTTGCATTAATGTAGTGCATCTTACTTGCATGGATTTAAAAGGAGAAAGCTGAGATGAAGCATTTTGCTCCCCCTGCCTTGTGCAGTGCTGGTGGTGCTTACATGCTCCATATAGGACAGCATCCCAAGGCAGCTGGAGAAATGGTGCTGTGCTGGGGAGGCTGAACCCCCCCAACTGCAGAGAAGAGACAGCTAAAGGGCTGTGACCTCCTCACTGACAACCCATGCCATGGAATTGTCCATTTTTTCTTTTAGATATTATATTTGCTGCATTTGGGATGTTCAGAATAGCTTTTGAGTTGAGTCCTTATTGACTGGGACTTCAGTAAAACCAGGATGCAATTAAGCATTAACTGTCTGCAAACTGAAATCAGTCTGCAAAGTTTGTTAACTTAAGATGAAGAATAAGTAGTTTGGGAGTTTTATGAAAGCTTTGTGGAGGGATTCAGGTTAAGACCTCAGTGCTGAGGCTGCCTTTTGCTGAATGACCTGCCTGGTGCCCAATTCCAGCTGAAATCTGAAGGGCTTGATGTGAGATTCTCCAAGGAACATTTCTCCTGCTTCTCTCACAAATAGGGATTTGTCCCATAAGTGCTCTTGGATCTGAGGGTCCCCAGTGCCTTTTCAATCCCAGTATTAAGTCCTCTTGCATACAGGTCTTTTCTGAACTGGAGAGAACTGTGAATCAAAAGCATATTGTTTATGTCCTGTGAGTGAAGGAATGCTTACAGTGAACTGAGATTCCTGGCTAAAAGCTGCTGCAGTTCTGCAAATGCCATCATAACATTTCTGCTGTACATTTTAATCAAGCTCAGCAAACAGTTCAGTCTCCCTGATCCTGCAAAGTATCCTGCTATAGGTTTGTCTTTGAATCCATTCTGCTTTTAAATGAACATTTTCCTATGAAGCTTTTCTTGATTTGTAACTTTGGGATTTTGGATCAGAAAGAGAGACTTTTAATAATTATTATTTTCTGACAGAAAGCACACACAAGTGCACAAGATTTTTGTGTTCATACACACAGCTTCATACTTGAACTTGTGGCCCTTCCAGGAGACGTCTGCTGCTTCTTATAATAGGTTTATTACTGAAGGATTCAGCAGGAACTGGAAGAATTCGTTTTTGGGGATGGGGAAGAATAGGGATATATATCTCATCTAGTAAATAGGGAGGGAGTTGTACAAAAGTATGTTCCTTAGCTCTTCAGCCTACCCTGGCTAAGATTTGTTAATATAAAACACTCCCTAGATAATTTTCCACTAGGTTATTTTGGGGGTTTCTTTGTGCTTCTTGCTCAGACCAAACTTCCAGAGGAGGTGTGAGCTGCAGAATTTCACTGGAATATTTTAATTTTGTTCTACAGTTTTGTAACAAATGGCTCCAGCTGATCTTCGATTAACTTATGTTTTTTGAAAGAGTTGCTGTGGGGATAGAAAAATATGCAGAATTATTTTCTTTCCACTTGAGAGAGAGAAATAATTTTCCAGAATCTGCAGACTGGCTTTTTAACAACCAGAAAAATCTCCACTTTCAAATCTTGCATTTGGAACAGTATTCCATGCCTGTTTTACACTGTTTTTCAAAGGTTATTCAATGAGAGATTTCAAATTTCCTGTAATTTGTTTTTCACAGTTCTATGATGAAGGCTTTACTTGGGGATCAGCAGGAGGCTGAGTGAAGCCTTTCGTTGATAGTTGTAGATAAAGCCATTGGTGTTCTTGGAATGGGAGTTGCTGATCTGGCTGACACGTTGCTGTGTCTTGCTCAGAGGGAGATAAACCAGCTCTGCAACAGCCAGTTCCAGAATTACAGACCTGCCAAGGTGGGAATGGGCCTCAGATGATCACGTGTTCCAACCTTTTGTGGGAATGGAACCTATATGAGAATACGCAGCACCTTGTCGTGTTGTGTCTGGAGAATCTCTAGCTTTGTGGACTCTACCACATTCTTAGGGAAGTTGTTGCTGGGAACTTATTGTTACTTCAGTTGAAGTGTGTCTGAAAAATAAGACTCACACATTTGCAGAGAGTTATGAACTTAGGGCAAAATCAATTTTTGATTTTTTTCAAATACCAATTTTTAGAGATGAAGGTAGCAGTAAAACTTCAAAAAAAATGCTAAAATTTAAGTTTCTCTGAATGACTTTATGGTTTTGAATAAAAATCTGCTCTTTAGCAGAGGAGAACAGCTATACCAAGCATTTTAGTAGTTAGTAGTAATCAATGTTTTTCTGCCTACAGCTCCTGTGCAGCCACTGGAAATGGTTCCAGTCTCTTTGGGATTACCTTTAAAATATATGAGGAATGTATATTATAACATAATATTACACAGTAATGGCAGAATTCTGCAGTGTGTGTTTTACATACATCTATGAGTGTCACCCTTCCTAGTGCCATGCAGGCTTTGAAAAGATAGGATATTCTGGACCTTTAGAGCTTTTCATCATTCTACATTTTAGGATATTAATTGCTGAGTTTACTATGGTACAAAATTTTCAGAATAACCTTCAATCACCTTACCAGCCCTCCAATTTCTACTAAGGCTGAGTAGTATTTTTGGGAAATGAAAGAGTAAGAAGATACAGAGTTTCAGCAAGGACACTAACAAGTATATCCACTCTCTCTATATATATCCATCATACTGGGATGACTCAAGCTGGCCTTCAGTTAGGAAGCAGGCTCTAATACTGCTGGGAATGTAGCACAAGGACATTAAGTAACTGAAGAGAGGTGCCAACATTTCCATACATAAATTATGTAACTGTGGGGTTTTAGGAGGCCTGCTTTTCATAAATAAGGTTTGGTACTGAATATTTATATACCTTGGATCTAATTTGCAAAGGACCTTCTCTAATTTCTGTATGTGTTGGAAACCAGTATTTTACCCATTAAAAGGGGTTGTATAGGATGGAGTTTCTTTTGCTGAATCTTGGTTTTGTTTATATGTCAGTCTGAAGGAAAATTTATATTTTTTTTCCTGTCTATTTCTAAGATTTTCTGAAATAAAAGCATGTTTTCTGTCTCTTTTGTAAGTAAAAAAGAGTCCCATGGTTCGTCTGCTGGCTGGGAAGGGTGGCTTTGGAGCACCTGAGAGTGGTGGGAACATGGCTATAAGGGGTGATGATTAACAAAGGTGTAACAAGGCTCCAATTAATACCGCTTTCTCTTTTGTTCCCTTCTCTAGGAAGCTGCTGGAAGAATGCTGTGACCCTGGGCAGCTCTTTGCTATGACAAAGATTAATTCCCCCATGGGAAAGAACCTCTGGTTTGATGGGGAATTTTTATATTCTGTCACAATTGACAATGCAACTTACTCTCTCTTCCCACAGGTTAGTAACCATGTTTTATTTTCATTTTAAGTATTAAAATACTAAATGGTAACATGATACACATGAGTATAAATAGGCTGCAGAGTCATCAAGAAATTGTATCTTCATTTCTCAGTACCAAACAGTATGTGCTTTTTTACTTCCATGTTCTTAAAATTTTGTTTGTATGGATGTTAATACTTCCCTGACTGCTTTTTGGGATGTACACAAGGGATGAAATTGGGTCACCTGTCTTGATTTTTAAAATCCTTGGTTCTGGCTATTTTAAGAGGGTGATTTCTGCATTTCAATCAGGTATAGTGGTCACTGTGAGCCTGATCCCTCACCTGCAGTTGTTTTGGTTCAGATCTGTGTAGCCAAGATGGGACAGTGCTTTGTGTGAAGGTGTCCCAAGTTAGTGATGTCCATTGATGGCAAACAATGTGAGCCCAATAAGAGAAGCCAGCAACTTGACTTTGTTGATTCTTGCTGTGTTTTTGAATGCTGGAAGTGGTTAGTTATTAATGTCCATCAAAGGTGCTTTGGGTTAAGTGCCCGGTTTTTGAGTACTGGCAATTTGTAATACTAATCTAGGCTGCTTCTTGTATTTTTAATTAATACAGAAACTGATACTAAATAGTGAGTTTGTTACACTGAATTTTGTATGTTGAATACAAATATTTTATGTGGCTACACACTTAAAGAAAGCCAAATATCTGGCTGTATTACTTGATTTACCTGCTACTTTGATCTGTCAAATTCAAGGTATAAGGATTTATTGAGCCTCCCAGTCAGTGTTTAGTCATTCACAGAGGGCTTCTCATTTGTTGCTGTTTCACTTAAATGTGTAGCACAGTTCTTGCTTGTTAACTTCATCCTGCAAATATAACATCAAAGAACTTTTAGGGCTTTTTTTAAAAGTAGTTTTTAGATCTCAAAACCAGAGTTATTACTTTGAGTGAGTTTCTTTAATGGAGATGGAGTGAGGGGAAGCTGCAGTGTAGGCAGAGGAGATGGGAGAAGCCCCTGTCTGTGTTGACATGATCCAGGGGAGCTCTGTTGTAGCTGTGTCTTGTTCAGGATGCCAGGTCCTCTGTCTTGTCACTTGTCCCTGTTGCCATGAACTGGGTAATAGACATGTGCCTCCCTCAGGCTGCTCCTAACTGCTGTGTCCCAGCAAGCTCAGCAAACAAGTAGATGCTGAAACCTGCCTGGCAAGTGGATTTTTCCTGCAGTACAGCTGGAAAGGGGCTTCCCGGCTGGAGTGAATTTCTGGAGACTAATAGAAAGTTTATGATGTGTTGCAGAGCAGTGGCTGTGTAAGTCTTGTTTATGGGGATTAGTATGATTTGTTGCTACAATACTACACTGTTTTTTGGAGAAAACCAGAATCCTTGGCAGAGCTGTGAACTTTGTACCACAAAGATACTGGCATCAGGTGCTCAAAGTGTGTGTGTCCTCTCCACGGTTTCAGGAAAGCCCCACCTGGGCTGGCAGAGGGAGGTCACTGTTTTGTGATTGATTTGGGATTTCAGATGTGGTAGTTTTTTTGGATTAAACCTAGCACTCTGCTTGGCCACAGTGGTGTCCTACCTCCTCTCACAGCAAAGAGCAGCATCCTGGATGGACTCCTTCAGAGATGTTAGAGAGAAATTATAGTCTTTGCAACTCCACTGGATCCCAGGATCCTAACACCTGTCCTTAAAGTCTGTCAGTTGGCCACACCAAGAGTAAAGATCTGGGAAGTCCTGAAGAGAGAAACTCCTGGGAGACAACATGAGCTAAGGAGCTGGGACTTCAGTGTCCCTTAGGCTTGCCAAGCAGGCTGCAAAGAGGGTGGGCAGATGCTGCTGTAGGGTTGGTGGTGGAAAAGTGGAATTTTCATCATGTTCCAGCCCTAGAATGTTCCAACCCAGGAATGCTATCCCTTTAATGAATTGATGGGCAATTTGTTTCTGACAGTGCTACTCCTTACTGCTCCTTCTTTCCTTGCAAGTACCACTGCCTCTAATCTGATGTGTTACTCCTATGCATTTTGCCCAGAGGAATTTTGTAGGCCTTTATCAGACAAAATCCTGGTAGGCTTAAAAGCTAAGGGGGATTTAAATGCATTTTTATACTTCTATCTTTGTTTCAGGAAAAGTACTTGCCTAAATTTTTCAGGCTCCTGCTTTGAAGAGTGGTGTCTATTATTAGCTTGCTTGCAAGCGATTTTCCTGAAGATGAATATTACTTTCAAAAGTATACAGAAGCTTAAAACAATTCACAAAATATGGTTAATACTCTGAAATGCCCAGGGGATGTAACAGGAAAGTAAAGGGCCACAGCTATGTTGATATAATAAAAAAAAAATTTCCTCTGGAATAAATAAAAATGGTTCCATCCACATCAATCTGCTGGGCTTGAGCAATTTGGTGATTGCAGTAGACTTCTCAGTCCTGAACCAGTGACTAACTTACAGGATAATGTAAGTCAAAACTAAATAGGGAACTTGCTGTATTTCATGTTATACAGAAATAAATATGTCCAAAATTAATATATAAAATGTCATTTATTTCTGAATGTGAGCAATACAAAATAGAATAGTTTTTCTTCTGAGAAATCTGTAGATAAAATTCTTACAGCTGGGTCAGCATTTTCTGACAGAATGCTTTTCCACTAAAAATGCTATTTCATGAAAATATAAATTTAGTATCAGTTCATTAGTTTTTTTGAAGTGAAAAGGTTAAAAGGTTTTGGTGGCGTTATGACATTTTGCCTTATTTTTGAATGTAGTACTTCAGCTGGTTTTTTGGGGTTTTTTTTAATCGGCTCTGTTGCTGCCTCTTTTTTCCTCAGACTTCGAGTGATTATATTGCTCCTTTTATTTTTTCAATTTTTTGACCCACCAAGGGAGAAATTTGCAAAAGAGAAAAGCTTTTATGTGAACATAGTCATTCAGTGCTCCATTTCATTTTATGAGGACAAAATTTGATGTTGCAGAGTTTTGCATGAACCAGTAATTCCAGCTGCTGGAAGTGGGTCCTCTTAGTCTACCCCTCTGTCATTCTACCCCTTGATTTTGGGAATTAAAATTTTTGGAAGCAGAAATGAGATATTGCACTGACTGCACCATCTTTTCCCTCCTGCGGAGAAACTGGTCAATACTCAGCAATCAGGAGAAGCCAGGCTGACCACTAAAGGTCATGGGTTGTCGCAGTGTCTCATTAACAACGACATGGAGTCCAGGGTGAATAAGGCAAAGCTAATGAACAATTTATTAACATACAGAACGGCTCTATGAATGTGGCTTGCCTCTGATGTTCACCCCAAGCTGCAGGAGGTAACTGAACCTCGAGCTTAGCTACCTACCAAACTCATTGGTCAATTCCTCAAAACATTCATCCTGAAATATCTCCTAAGAATTCAAAACAAAGTATAGCTGTACGACAGTTTACAAAACTCCTAGAACTGTTTCTAATAGTTTTGCGTGGGAAAAGAGAGAAAGAGAGAAATCTCACAGAACTGCTGGGAAAGTTAGAAGGTTTCCCTGCTAACAGCTTTTTCAGCAGTCACAATGGGTAGCTTGTAAATATATCGTCACCACTGAAGACCTTTATTAAACAGAACACAGAGCCGTGTGTTGGTGAGTGTCCAGGACTGCTGTCCGTAATGGGACAGAGATACACACTTCCCACAATCTGGAAGTTCCGCCATCAGCTCTGGTCTGCAGTGTTGCGCTGAGGCACAACTTAAGGCATGACTAGCATTTCCCACCCTTCACCATCTGACTGGAATGGGAGAAACTAAGCTTCCATATATTCCTGCAGTTGTTTTTAGCTGCTCTGAGTAAGCAGGATGTAACCACATGAGTAGCTGGGATGTAACTCAAAACTACATGAGAGAAACGTGAACTAACACTCATTTGCTTTGGAGTTAGAGAATGCATCAAGCCCCAGTTTCAAATGTTTTTTTGAAATAATTTTTCACTCCTTGCTATCTTTTTCCTCCTCAGAGTTTCAAAAACAAATTTCAGACTATCTTTACCATTAGACAGGAAAAAAATGCTCACCCCAGTATTTTTTTTTTGTGCAAATAATTGATTTTTGTTGCTCGTTGGAAAAAGCCTATAGCAAGGAAGAACTGAGGTAAATTTCTGAGGTTTCCTTTCTCCATCCCCCAAGAAGTTAAAAACCTCAATTAAATTAAATGTAACTTTTTACTCTGCCTTGTAAAGTATTGTTTTGGAGGGTAGAGGAGTGAATACATCTCAAAAGACATTTCAAATGTTAAACTTTACCTTTTAATCCGGCAAAATAAAATTATTAATTGAAAAAGAATATTTCTGGTTTCATTGTATTTCACTTGAAGCAGTTAGTCACTTTTTTGGTACCAGTAAATTATTTTAAATTACTAAAATATGATTCCTTAGCTGCTCAAATCCCTTGTAAAGTTTTACTTGCAGAAGCTGTGAGTTACAAGAGTGGCTGCTTGCACTGAGCTTCTCATGAAGTCATCACAAATGGTGTTGGAGAAATCCAAAGGAAATAACTGCCAGCCACAAAAAAAAATTGGGAAATGTGACATCTGTCTCTGTGTACTTTGTGATCAGGAGAAAGATTATATTTTCCAAATTACATATATAATACAAATACTTGTTTAAAGTTTAAATTCCTGCCATTAATATTAAGGCAGAGAAAATGTTGCTTTAATTGTAAATGTAAAATGGAGATATTTTCTGGATTTTCTGAATGGTGTATTGGGTAACAGTGAATTATTTTATGATTGTGCTGTGTGATTTGTGCTTTTCATTCAGGGTACCTATTAAATTTTGGGAGCTTCTTGGGTTTTTCTTCGTTTCTCACAACATCTCTCATTTATCCAGAGATTTTTTTGTCCTTCTGCTGGTGCTATTTTCAAATCAAATTCCCTGCTTCTTACAGTTATAGCCTGCAGCAAGTAGAATAATTTGTAATTATTTCAGGAAAAAAAAAAGTCAGATTGGGAAAGGGAGTTTGGTGTAAAGTCTGCAGGCATGCCCTTATTGCATGCTGAGAATAACAGGAAAAACATCCCGAGGAAGAAAATGGCACCTTGGTTGCAGCAAAAGGTGAGGTGTAGGAGCAGCAGGTTCTGAGAAAGGTTAGATGGGAGCCAGCTGCTGTGCAGATCCAGGGTGGAATGTGAAGTTAGTAAAAAAATGAACCCCTTTAAGGGGACAATGGTACCTTGCTTAGGGCAAACACTGTGTTTTGTTGGACTGATTTTAGACCCTGGTGATACAAAAACTGTGTGTAAAACAGGAAACCACCTGAAGCAGTGTGGGCTAGGATCTGATGGATGGGCTGCCGTGTTGCCAGAAGGCAGGAATTACTGCCTTTGCTGTTGGTTTTGGAAGTGCTCTGTTAATTTTTTGCTAGCAGTGTACTCTCTTCTCAGCAATGCTCCATAATTAATAACTGCTTGGAGAAGTACAGTGAAATATTGGCTGTCATATGTGATATTTTTTCTTGATGTCTTGGATATGGATGTAAATTTTAGGTCTACAGACATTCTATTAAGCAGCTTTTATTTCTATTTCCATTAATTCTGCTGTCTAAATAATACCTCCCTGTCTGCCTTTGAGTTATATTTAGTTAGGATTTGGGGGAATTTCTTGGTGCTTTCCCTTTTGGTCCTTTTTTTTTCCTTCCTTCATTTTTTTCCTGCTCCCCGTGCTTACTTTAATATGCAAGCTCTCTTCTTGATTGGGGCTACATATATTTCACATTTCAAAATGAAAATGTGATAAACATTAGTTACTGGAAATGTGGAAAACATTGTATACTAAAAGGTGAAGAGGTATTTAAATATTGTGAAATAAAACCTCTGTTTTGGGAAAGCAACTAATAATTTTTTTATTATTCAAGAAATTGTTTTATATGGTGCTTTTGATAAACTGGGAGATGAAATACTATCTGTAGAGACCTGACAAATTGTGCTCTTTTGGAGCATGAGTCTTCCCTTCAGTCCTGGATAATCTCTAGCCCTTGACATTACGGTGTTCAAAACAAAAATGTGGCTTAATATTTAGTTAAGAGAAACCCCTACCTTCACTATGATTCTATCCTGACCAGTTAAGAACTGTGTAATTGGACCAGTTTGTGTGGCCTGTTAGGAAAGCTGTAATAGAGCATCCTCTATTCTGGCTGGTCAGTTAAGCAAAAGCCACAGTCTTTCTGAAACTGCTCTGCAGAGACAAGATGCAAACATACCTGATGGTGAAAATAAAATTTATGCTAAAAAACTTGAGCTGGAACATGTTTAGTTTGAAGTAATTAACTAAAGGATGGGCAACATGTCCTTGCTGAGGTCAGTTGAGACAGACCAAGGAGTTGCTTTCTGTCCCTATTGCTCTCTGTCCCTTGTTGATGTGGGCTTTGGTCACCCTGGGCTTACTGAATGTCTCCAGCCAAGCAGCTCAGCCAGGCTGTCTTGGGTGAGCCTGATTTTTGTGTGTTTTATCTGCAATAATGCACATGCCGAATGGGCTTTGTCTCAGTCGGTGCAAACACATAAATAGATGCTGACCTTTCCAAATGTAGCAGAGAGAAAGGGAAGGACTGGATCTGGCTGCAAAGTTGTCAGTTTGGCCTGCAGGCAGAGAGAGGGTCAGCTGCCCTGACTCAACCTTTGTGTTTCAAATCCAAAGTGACTGAGCATCCATTACTCTTTTTCCTTGGTAATACAAGAGCTCATGTTTCTACTCATTGGCTGCACAACTGAAATGTTCTCCCTGAAGTGTCATTTTTACAGTACCTGCAGGTCACAGCTACAAATGTTATGCTATGGGATTGCAAAGTACGAAGCAAAAAGGCTGAACTCGAAGAGGAAGTGGGAAGCGCAAGCAAAGAGCGACAGAGAGGCCCTGGGAATTTTATGGGCTTTTTAGTCAATGTTTATCTGCTTTATGGCAACATAAACTTACTGCTTTAGAAGCAGGAACTGTTGCAAGCAAGAGAATAATTAAATGAAGTGGGCACAGATGAGAAGCTACAGGGACACCAGACTTGTGATGGCTCTAAGTGACTTCAGGGTGTATGAGCTGCCTGGCTGGGGGTGTAAAAATAGAAATAGCAGTGGGTTCTAGTCTGCCCAAAGGCAACACAGTTAGGTTTGCCTTGTTTGTTTTATTGTAATTTTATATAACTGATAAGATACTAAAAGGAGATTGTTTCTCCATGCAGAGGTTTTTCTGGCAGTGAACTCATTTATATACGAAGACTTCCACCTACAGGTGCGGTGAAACCTTTGCTTCTTGAGAAAGCTTTATCCCTTATATGCTGTCCACCTGTTGGCCTTTCTTTTTATTTATGAATTTTGTTATTAAAATTCATCTTGTTAAGTTTAAAGATATTGTACTGTATATGTGACCATATATTTGAATTATTCTGTGATCAGAGCACATTACATTAATTTTCTCTCTGCAGTAGTTGGCTTTTTTGGTGAGATACTTCTTAAAATAGGCTTACTACCAGTAGTGGCTTATTTCAGGCTTAGGTTTGGGTCCATTTTGTGTCCAGCTCTTACCACCTGGCAGAAGAATGAGTAGGAATTTATGGAATACTACATACTTCTATTTTTTGTATTGTTATTTGATTTCTTGATATGACTCATGTAAATTTTACTGGAATGTGGCAGGATACCAGATTATGTTCAGAAGGCATTTTATGTGCAGCAGAGATGCAGCCCCCCCTCTTCTCCCACGTATTCCTAAATACAGATGGAAGTGTGGCTTAGTGGATTCTGCAGCCTTGGAGAAAGTCAGGGGAGGTTATGCCACGGCTGAAGCTATTAAGAAGGGGTAGCAAAGTTACAAATCTTGTAGGAAGATTATATAGTGACTTTCAAGAGATCCTTTATGTCTTCTTGCTTAGGGGGGAGTGTAAGCCCAGCTTTACATGTAGTGAGAGCTCTGCTGCATTACAGTTCAGAAATTGACTTAACGTGGCCAGGCGTGGTTGATTTAGAGTCCTTATAACCTGATATAACGTGGAGGGGAAGGGCTGTGGTTCTCTTCTGGAACTACTTTTATCACCTGAATGATTCCCATGCGGCAAGCATTGGCTTCCAAGTGACATTTTCGACACAGGGAAAATGACACAGTAGTGGTTTTCTTCCATCAGGATGCACTGGATAAATCCTGGATGTGCAGGTTGCTCAAAGAATCCAGGCTGCTTTCTCCTTCTTGATCTACAAAGCTTATACTCTTTTAGAGTCTTCAAGGAGAAATTTGGCAATTAAATCTGTGCTGCAGATTGTCTACTGGCCAGTAACTACCAACCTGAGGTGACTTTGGAATGTGGTGGCCAAAGGGTTAGTCTGTAGCGGCAGGCAAAGACAAGGAAACTGGAAGTACTGGTGTGAACTGAGCCAACATACGACATTTAATGGCCTAGTGAATTTGGACTTGTGTAATATAACTGTGAATCCCAAGTGCAGAAAGAAATAGTTCTTTTTGGTGCAGAGATGGTGTCTTTTTCTTTCTTCTTCTTCTAAAATTCCTTTTTCGAAGACTGTCTTAGAGATTTCTGCCAACCATGGGCATTTGGGGCTGGGGGCAGTTGGCAGTGCCAATCTGGGTGCATTGTGGAGAAGAGCAATTTTCATAAAAACATACCTGCCTTGCAGATGGTTTGAAGGAGGAATACTTGAGTCCAAGACCATGGCTTAGGCTCACTGACTTTAGTCCAGTCCATCAGTCCCAGGGAGACTGCTGGAGGCATTCGCAGGATATTTTCCTGTAGGGTACATTATTGCCAACACAATTCTGCACACTTTCCTAGGTGAGCCATTGATATTTAAGCTGAAAATTAGTTGTAAAATGCTGTGAGTGGGGTTAGGGCAGAGGTTTGAGATTCTGCATGCCAGTTTGGTCGCTGCAGTAGAGCTGTTTTAATATTGCCTCATGGAAGCAGTCTCCAGTGGCTGTATTTTCCTCAGTGTGAAACATACTGGACTAATGGTCTCCAGTTTCAGAAAGTCTGGATGAAAGACACTGGATCCAGATGATCATATTTTCTGGAGGAAATTACCCAGATTCTATCCCAAACATTAGCTCTGAGACCTGAAATAGTGTTTTAGGAGCTCCCAAGTCATGCAGATGTATTTGGCTGCCTTCATTCTCTGACATGGCAGGAGGTTTGTTTTAAGACAAGGTCTAGATTCACAGAAGAGTTTAAGCACATGTATATTGCTGTAATACAAGGGGGCTGCTGCCTTGTGCTGATGGGGACATTTAGTGAGCCAGTCAGATAGGGATAAATGTACGATGGAATGCTGATAGACCAATTTCTCATGTGTATAGCACCTCCTTACTTATGGTTTTATGGGATGTGACCAAAGTGTTTGCAGCCTGTTAAGTCCCATGGTAATGAGAGATTCCTACAGCGGCCAAAGGGAAGAAGTCAGTGTGGTGCAGGTGATCCTGGTGATTCCAACATTAGTATAGCTGTAGGTGGTGTGCATGGGCAGGCAGCTCCCTGGAGAGACGTCCTCACTCGCCTTTTCTGTACCATCTCAATGATTTTGTTCTGTCTAGTTAAAAATACAACCTAGCTAGCCACAAATATACGCTGGGAATGCCCAGCAGCCACATATGGTGACTGGGAGTATCACAGATTCATTTAGGTTGGAAAAGACTTCCAAGATCATCAAGTCCAGTCTTTGACCAATTACTACCTTGTCAACTAAACCATAGCACTGAGTGCCATGTCCAGCCCTTTCTTGAACACTTCCAGGATGGTGACTCCACACCTTCCCTGGTGTTGCAATCCGGTTTAAACCTAGAAGAGCAAAGAAAACTAAGTCTATGTATAAACCGGAAGGAACTTTGAAGATTCAAAAAATGCCCAAAAATGAGATTAAAACCAAATGAGGTCAGATGTTGGTGCCAAAAATTTGGTATGTTTTATTTAATAGTAAAAGAGGCAAAGAGAAAGAAAGAGAAAAGAAAGAAAAAAAGAAATAGAAAAAGAAGTGTGCATGGGGGAGTGGGGGGACAGGGAGAGAGTGACGGGGGTTAGGTGGAAGCATATCACCCATCTGAGAGTCCCAATGATGTCTCATTGCTCCCCTCTATCTGGTCTTCTGGTGGTGAGGGTCCCCCATTGCCACCGTGGCCACAGCCATGACGGCACACGCCGCCACACGCTGCCAAGTATAGAATCCCATGGGTTAATACATGTTTAGGGCAGGTGGAAACGCCCATATGTCTCCCTTGCAGGGGGCTAGGTTGAACACTGCCCCTTGCAACACTGTGGGTCTGTTATATCATCTCTTGTGTAGGGTCTGGGGACCCCTTTGGGCGGGCCTTTGATGGGCCATGTCACCCCCTCTGTCCTTCATGTGGATGGCAGCTTCTCCCTGGGTGAAGGGCCCCTCAGCTGGGCTCCTCTGCACAGCAGAGGATGGGCGGTCACTGCGCCTCTGACCAGAGGCTTTTCCAACACACACCCAAAGCCCCTCTCCCCCCACCCTTTGGTTCGAGGGTCTGTGTGAACCTGGCAGCTGATAACCCTGGGGCCGTGATCTCCACTCCTGAGTTGTTAAGCTTGTCCTTTATGAATGTCCCCAGCCCTGAGCTGTTACTTTATCTTACCTTCATCAGCAAGCCATGTAAGGCCTCAGTCAGGGCCCCATTCAGAGTGTGTCGGTCTTCTCTGCAGCTTTTATAATACAGTTTTAAAAGTCCTTCATGAAAACGTTTAAGTCATAAACTATACTATTTCAGTCTGTGACATCTGGGCAGCCTGTTCCAATGCTTAACAACCATTTCAGTGGAGAAATTCCTGATGTCCAACCTGACCCTTTCCTGGCACAGCTTGAGGCTATTTCCTCTTGTCCCGTCACTTGTTGCCTCCTGGGAGAAGAGGCCAACCCTCACCTGGCTACAGCCTGCTGTCAGCTTGCACAAGAAGCACCAGCTACAAAGAAAAAAGGGCTTCTGCTGTAGCAAAGCCAAATCAGCACCCTTTTTCACACTGTTCCCTTTGCACTCATAAGGGTGCATGAAGAAACACATTCAATCACACAACATAATCCAGAGGTGCAGCACTATTTATGATTTAGTTCTACAAAGTCAGGCTTGCACCTTCACAGGGGGATTCATGAGTGCGTTGGTTTTGCACGGCCTGGTTTTTGGTGGGGGCAACAGAGGTGGCTTCTGTGAGAAGCTGCTGGAAGCTTCCTCCATGTCTGGCAGAGCCAATCCCTGATGGCTCTGAAGATGGACATGCTGCTGGCCAAGGCTGGGCCAATTAGAGATGGTGGTAATGCCTCTGTGATAACATATTTCAGAAGAAAATCAAAACATGGTGAAGCAGCTGTGCCTCTGCAGCCCAT
>VXBT01013274.1:0-148374 GCA_013400235.1 Oriolus oriolus
AAGGGAAGGGAAGGGAAGGGCCTCAGCTTGGCCTTGTTACCAGCGAGAGGCACATTCGCTATCGGGAATGCCCCAAATCCACCCACCTGAAAAATGCATCTCGGTGTTAAAACCCAGGGCTGGCTCACCCCCACCTGCCTGGCCATCAGGAGAAGAGGAGGCTGCCCCATGCCAGAGAGCAGCTCCTGAAGTGCTGTGGGGTACATGCTCCTATAAGATGTGTTCCTAATGACCAGGTCTGTGTGCTCAGGGCTGAGCTCTGCTGAGCTCAAAGCCTCTTAACCTTGTGTTCAGCCTCTCAGATTTATAGAAAAATGTTGTTCCAGTGGTAGACAGTGAATCTGAGGATTCTAAGGCTGATTTGGCTTTTCTGTAAGCGTCTAAATCTGGCATGTCAGATAAAATCTGCAGTGCCAGAGAGAATGTTCGTGCTCCCCACCCAGCACCTCTGTGAGCTGGGCGGCATTTGGAGGAAGGCTTGGGGGCTGCACTAGGGCAAGTCCCTTGAGGAGGAGACAGGAGGAGTCATCCTGCTGTTTGAATTTGTGTCTTGCTGCTCCAGGGGTTTCCTAAGACTGGAGAGCACAGGGAGGGAGGTGAAAAGAGAGAGGTGGTTGATTTATAGCTTACCATATTCTCTGATCTTGATCGCCCTTTTTCTTGGGAGTCTCTCTTATCCAGACATGGAGATGGGAGGAGGGGATCTGTTTCAGAGATTGCTGAACTCTGGGTGTTTGCCGTTTCCTGGAGATCTTTTGATGTTCGCTTTGCTTTAAAACATGTTCAATGTTAAGTTTCTCAGCCTCCCGCTGCACCTCGACTCTCGACATCAGGACACGATCCATCACAACTTACCCAAACAATCTCCAGCAAGGCGAGACCTCCCCATCTCTGGGCCAGAGAGGCAATCTGTCCCTGCAGGACTCAGCACGGCTTCTGGGGCAACTCAGCCCAAGACCATGGGCTGCTACAGGCTGTCCACTGCTTGTTCCCTTCCAGTGTGGCGAGGGATGTCAGGTGCCAGGGCAACGCTGAGGGAAGGCTGCACTGCAGACAAACAGTGTGGATTGAGGCCTGGCGTGAGCTTTGACTGAATGGAGCCCAGCACAATGGCATCAAACAGGATGAAAACCACCTCTCTGGGTAACAGGCTTGTGCCATTAACTGAGTCCTATGACTAATGCTAAATGTTTGATTTAGGACTCACTAGAGGAAGAAGTCCAAAAACCCCCTTTCTGGCCAGACTGTGAAAGGTCCCCAGCTCAGATGATCTCTCTTGTCCAGCATGTGCACCTTGTCAGCACTGGTAATGGGCATCAGATCTGTTATTAAAAGCTCATCAAACAGTCCCTTTCCATAAATCTTTTCACAGCACTGTCAGTTAATAAAATTGATTTTGTTTAACTGGTGCCATTTTCCAGAAGAGACAGGCCAAAGAACAACATTGCCTGTAAAACAATCTGTTTTGTTCTGTGAAAGTAATTAGTTTTTCTTGGAATTAATGTGCTTGGGGGTTAATTATCCCAAAACTGCCCATGAACTCTCATGATGTGGGGATATTTTTGTGGAGCTGCTGAAGGTGCCAGTTTTTGCAGCAAGGCTCATTATGACTCTTGATAATGTTCATTATTTTCCTTAAATTATCAGCTCAGTGGCATTGTGTGCTTGCAAGAAACTTCTCTTTCACAGCCTCTCCCCAACAAGTTTCTCTCCTTTGTGGTTCGAACCTACAGCCTGAGAGCACCTGGGACCACAGGCAAATAAGATTTACTTGTCTATTACTGGTTTAGTCATGATTTTCATGCCAAAATCATAATTTTGCAGTGGGATGAGTTGTGACTTACCATGGCTGAGGCTGTCAGTGACAGACTGTCCTTACAGCAGTCCCAGACAGCTTTTTTGCAGTGAAAGAGGCCACGGAGGGAGATGGTCCCAGGTTTGTTAGCAGCAATATTCTTTCCAAGCAGATGGTCTGTAAAGGTGAGATCGTATTAAAGATGCTGGAGGTTGACCTTCAGCTTAAGAGGAGCTTTTGGGTGGAAAAAAGTGAAAACTCCTGAACTTTCACCGCATGTTCACATAGAAAAGAAAACATTCAACCAAAATATCTCATAAACCGGTTTTCATGTTTTGGTTTTTTCTAAAGAAATGGCTATAGAGGGCCATTTTACTTGTAACCCAGCCAAGAAAAATTTGTGGCAGGAAAGTTTGAGCATTTGTAAAAATAAAATAAAAAATAAAAAAAAAAATTGAAAGCATGTTAGAGTATTTTAGTGTGAACCCAAACAGAGAGGTGGGTATTCAGAGGCCAGAACAGCCCTGATAGCACAACACTCTGCATTTCTGGCCATGTGTTGAAACTGAGATTTTTTTTCACATGTTTGTTTTATTAATCACACTATAGAACTCAGCGCAGCACTTGCTGATTTTTGACTTGTTAACATTTTTCTGTCCCATTGCCATTTGGTCTCCATTTGAGCTCTACACCTGCTTCCCACGTCATAAATTGGAACCTCATGCAGAGTAGTAGCAGAAAACCACCTCTTACCCTGTCCCAGCACATTTACCTTTTGCCTTCCTACTGGAGGGGGGCTTTTGACCTCAGGGCCGTGCTGACTGCAAGGGGCTTGGGCTGCAGTCCTGATTCACATGGGGTGGGTTTTCTTCGTGGAAGCACTTTCCATGGACACCAGTGGATTCTGCCACAAGCAGATGCAAACAGTGGAGTGTCTCACCAGGGTGACTTGGGAAGGGAATCACTACACTTTTTCCAGCTCACCATAAAGATTTTTGCAATAAAGGGCCAGGCCAAAATTTCGTGGTGTCAAGTAAGGAACAGGGCAGAGGAGAGCTCCAGTGCCTGTGGGATAACCCAGGAACGTGGTGAGAAGAACAGGTGGTGGCTGGGGATGATAAACAGAAGTGTCTCCGCACAGAGCAATTTGCCACAGGATGTTGCTGAAGCTGAAGAGTGAAGCGAGATTCCAGCCTAGGGTTGGACATTTGCATAGCTAACAAGAATATCCAGAATTATAATAGTTAATACTGACACCCTGCTTGGAAGAGATATCAGATCCGCAGCCCCAGGGCAAACGCCGACTGTAACAGATTAAGGAGAGGCCTCCAGTAGGGGATGGATTTGGGGGGGATTGGATTAGTTGACACCTGCCTGATGCGGGGACTTGCACCTTTCCTGAGTGCTGGACATTAACCCCTCCATCGGGCAGCCCATCTCCCACCTAAGACTGCTGATTCATCAGGACAGAAATATTCCCCGGAGATCTGTCGCTGTGGATGAAATCCTGATGGAAAAGTTCCCAGTTTCCTGCCAGCATACCCTTGGCAGCCCGCCTGACCAGCTGGTAGCAAACGGAGAACACGGGAGCCCGGCTCCTGAGATGTTAAATTCTCCCAACTCCTATGCAGACGGCTGAGCAAAGGAACGGCGGGCTCCCAGCTGGGGCACCACGGTGTGGTGGTGTCTTCCAGCCTCCCAGCTTGAGTCCACCAGCTGTGGGAAAAGGGGAGAGAGGGCCAGACTGCTCTGCCTTTTGTAAAGATTGCTTCTGGGTTCTCATCTCAAACTGACCAACAAATAAATCTCAAGACAGTAAAAGGCAGTGGTAGGCCTCATGTTCCTCTTCTGTCCTGCCTGACCCTGCTCATCCACTCCTCCATTCATATCTAATGCCCTTCTCCCCTCCCCCACCTTTTTCTGATCTATGCCTATTGCCTGGGTGACCAAATGTCTTCCAGGGTTGCAGAAGATCCCAGTGGGTTCCTTGCTGAACCTCCACCAGGCAGAGATGGTGTGTGTCCAGATTTGCTCCTTGACAGAGGAAGCTGAGACTGGTCTCTCAGAGTCTGGCAGCCTCAAATCCAGGTCCTTGTCTTCTACATCAGCACTGGCATAACAGCACGGGGGCACCCTGTCCCAGTGCTCCACTGTGCTGATCTTCCTCCTGGGGTGTGGATAAACAGGACATGAACATGAGGATCTCCATAGGTGCGATGGTGTAAGTCCACTCCAGGCCTGACTCCTCAAGGTCTGTCTCTGCTGTTCACAGTTGTATGGAAAGGGCATTTTTTTCCTGCTTCAAACACAGGAAAGGGAAATTATACTTGCCTTTGATATAATAACTCCGAAACAGAAAATTCTGCCAGTTTCCTCCCTGAGAAGTTCACCTGTGCTCTGGCCGTGACAAAACTCCCAACAACCCATGCCATCCCTCAGATAAGCTGTCTTTCAGAGGAGAGCTTCTACAGCAACCGAAGACACTGGGCATATTAAATTCCAGGGCATGGGAGCTGTGGTGGGATGTGCCACTCCTGGAAGAGTACACAGTGCCATCTAGCCGTGCTGGTCCGAAGTACAGAGCTCATCGGGTAGCTTCCCGACCCCAAACCCCACCTCCAGAAGCCTTGTCACCCCTTTTCCATCACCTCCAGAGCAGCTACTGGCTGACTAACATCGCCAGCACCAGGGGCAGGGGAGTGCTGATTTCAGACCTTCGGTTTCAGCTCATGGTGAGGCTTGTACCTGAGCAGCCCAACTTGGCTGAAACTTTGGTGAAAACTAGGGCTTGAACTAGTTGGTCCCATTTTTTCACTGTCTCTTCCAGGGTGGTGGCTTTGTCTCCTGGTGTCTCCCTTCCATTTGGTGCTGGTGTGCCAGGTTTCCAGTCCCCCTCTGCTACTGTTCGCTTTTCTGCACTCGGTGGATGTGAGAAGCTTGTTGTAGTTTTAGCCTTTTTCACAAGTAATTTCTTCTGGTCCTGGCCATTACTTCCCTTCTCCACCTGGTAGATCTCTGTGCCAGCCCTGACATCCAAATCTGGAGAAAGATTAGAGATGTTAGGTGAGCTGAAGAGCTTGGGGTAGCATTAGACTCCATCTAGCAACATGCTGAGCTCCTCTATTCCAGCACAGCCATGCTGATTAACATCTACATCAGGTGTCAGAGGCTGCGCCCTCCACTTGGCTTCAGTCAGGGTCCCCTTCATGCTGCGGCACTTCACTTGTGAGGAAACTGTGCATCTTGCTGGTGCTGAGTGTTGGTCCTTGCTGCTCATGAAGGGAAAGTCCTGTCTTTTGGAAATTTCACAGCTGAAGTTAACAAGGCTTAGACTGTGCTGCTCTCCATCCATTTCTCCTTTCTTCCCCTCTACCACTTTTCCTTCCCTCTCCAGAGGATGGGATGGGGAGAGAAGTGTGCACTTACCCTCTCATCTGGCATGGAGGGACATTTAAGACCCGACCCGGCTAGGATTTCACTAGGACTTCAGTCCTCTGTCAGGCCCTGGTACAGCTATAGATGCCTGACAGCCATGTTCAGCTAAATCTCAATTCCAGCTGCCATCACCATCAGGAACATCCACAGGACACCTTGCCTTTCTGAAGTCCCCTTTGCCTCCCGCCTTTTGCTACTTAACCTGCAGTTGCGGCCCTTCCCAAACCCCAGTGCTGATGGCATGGCCCTGTATCACCACGTTATGTCACCTACATTAATTTGACTCCCACCTCACATTGCTTTTTTTATTCTGGCCCATTTCTTTCAGCTTCTTCTCCCTCCTGTTCCATTGCTGGACTATGTGGAGCAAGTAGAGTGTTTGCATAAATCTGGGATGAGTTCTTCTAGAGTATTGTGTCTATTACCCTTGGGGGCATAGTGCCAGTGGTTGAAATGCTCTAAGATGCCCTCCACTAGCTAAAGTCTCATCTCCACAAACTGTACAACAAGAATGGAGAGGAAAGATTCTTAGAAAGACTGGATCCTTGGGTGTCCTCTAGTTATGTGTGAACATGAGTTTTTATGATTTTCATAACTTGGCAGAAGTCATGGTAACATTGAGATGCAGGCACTCAGATACACACAGACAAATTCTTTAAGCAAAGACCAGGCACTGTTTCTCCTTGGCCCTTCTGGCCTAGATTTCCCTTTAGACAATCCATCCCAAACTGGGGGTGGGATGCATTGGATCATCTGCAGACAGCAGGGGTCTATGGGAGAGACAGTTGTGTAGACACCTTCTACAGTGTGAGTTAATGCCAAGAAACTGTCCTACCTGAACTGCTTGCCTCAGCATGATGTGATTTTTTTCCCTAGAAACCCCCCTTTCCCTCTAGTGGCTATAAAGGCAGGCAGAGGCTGGCTGAGGTGGAAAATTGCCCAGTGGGTAAAGTCTGGTGAAATGTAAGTAACTGAAAACAGTGTTTTATAAGAGGAAACACTGCCTTAACACCAGCCCTTGCTGTGAGACCCACCTGTGACAGTGCAGGAATGGGGGAGGCAGAGCCAGGTCTCGGTTACATCCTGCCTCTGGGGCATTTCTGTGCCAGACTGGCTGTTCAGCTGCAGTTTTACAGTCATCTCCCAAATGTGCTGGTAGTGACAATGTGATTTTGAAGAATGGAAAAGCAAGATGTGTCCTGGGCCACACTAAGATGTCCTTTGGAGACATCTGAGGGGTCCTATCCCCCAAGAGTGCCTGGGTGAGTGCGGAATTCTGTTGGACAACTGCATCCCATTGCTTAGTGTGGGAAAACGGGAAAAAATTACCAGAATGGGAGAAAATAGGAGAAAATGAGAAGAATGGGAGAAAATTAGCTTTGTCCAGAGATATTTTGCATTAACATTAACGAGAAACATCAACAACAGCAAGTATGACAAAACTGGAAAGTTTTCATCCGAAGATGAAATTTTGTGGAGGCTGTGAAAATGAAGTTGTGACTGCCTTTCTGGCTCTATTAGGTGTAACATTGCCAACCTGGGTGATAGTATTGCAAGTGTCTCTAAAATTAGTATTTTTCTTAAAGCTTCGCCTGCTGCAGCCAAATAAAAAGCACCTATTAAAGAATCATGAGTATTAAGCCAGTCACATGATTTCTGGAGCCTGATGTTTTAGAGATGGTTGAATTGTTTCCCCTCTTTGGCAATCCTGTAGGTGCCAGAATACAGCTGGGACCTCACACACACACCCAAGCATGAGCACATGTGTGTTGGGTGTGCTGAGGTGCTGCCAATGGACATTATTTCAGCCAGGAGCTGTTTCCCCAATAACTTGAGATGCTGGAGTTTTGTGAATACCTACAACTCTAAGCTTTTGTTTCAAATAAAAATCCTTTTCTAATCCTCCCAGTTGCAGAGGAAAAGGGTTGACAGACTGTTCTGAAAGCAGTTTAAGCACCCCAAAAGCAGAAGGCCTATAAACCAGCTTAACAAAGGTAATATTTAAACAAGATTGCAAGTATTTTGAAGTCTAACCATGCTCTGTGTCTAACTTGGCTGTGGCTGGCATGAAGGTGATGTTAGTGAAGGAAAATTTGCTCTGCAGCTTAACTCTGCTTTTGCATCTTGTTCATTAAAAAACACCTTTGGGGCACCTTTCTAAAGGGCTTTACAGGATTGAGGACTAAGTGCACTCTTGCAAAGGGCAGGGAAATTTTAATTTGGGTACATAGTGAAATGCACAAGGTAAAAGGTGCGGATATAGAGGTTACCTGGTGTAATGCCAACTCTGAAGGATCGAAAGTGACCAAGCATTTGCCAAGATCTGGGGAAAGGTCTGGAGCACAAGTCTGATGAGGAGCAGCTGAGGGAGCTGGGGGGGCTCAGCCTGGAGAAGAAGAGGGTCAGGGGGGACCTTGTGGCTCTGCACAACTCCCTGACAGGAGGGGGCAGCCGGGGTGGGTCAGGCTGTGCTCCCAGGGAACAGGGACAGGACAAGAGGAAATGGCCTCAAGTTGCACCAGGGGAGGTTTTGATCGGATATTAAAAAAAAAAATATTTCTTCACTGAAAGGTGGTCAGGCACCACCACAGGCAGTGGTGGAGTCACCATCCCTGGAAGTGTTCAAAAAATGGGCGGTTGTGATGCTTAGGGATGTGGTTTAAAGGTGAACATGGTGATGGTGCTGGTTTAATGGCTGGACTCAATGATCTTTGAGAGCTTTTCTAGCTGTAATGATTTGATGGTACTAAGCAAGTCCTCTGGCTTCTCTGAGGTTCTGCATTCACATCCTGCCCCTCCTGCTCTGTGTCTTCTTGGCCTGACACCAGGGCAGGGATGTTCGCTGGTTCTGAAAGGCAGTGCAGGTTATGATAGGTGTATGGAAACACTTTGGAGTGGCTTACTGGAACCTCAGTGATGCTTCTGGGAGGCTTTTGGCTCTAAGGCTCCAGCTGGACTTGCAGACATTAGGGTCAAGAGGAGGTCAGGTTAAAAATACAGGATCCAAGCACACAGCCCAGACAGTCTCACTCTGACACTCAGGAGGACTTGGCTGCACACAGACACTTGACCTTGCCCAGATACATGGTGGGTACACTTGAGGGCCACTGCTGCTGGTGGTGCCATGCTGTGAGTCTGACTGCACAGTTTGGCCCCAAGGAGATCTCTTAACACTCCCAGACCAGGTATTTGCATCCATTGCCCCACCAGTACCCCCTTTTACATGAAGTCCCAGTGGAAACTCAGTGAGGAAGAGAGGGAGGTGAAGGGCTCAGCAGGAAGAACAGCAGTTCTGTGAGCTGCCATGTGGACGGCACAGGAAGGTCTTTGATGCTGAGGTGATGAGGAGCTGAAGCAGGACATCCAGGACAGACAAACCTTGGGGAGAAGTTGACATAACACCCTGCTGGGTACTTTGCACTGGAAAGACTGATGAAAGAGTGGATGAGGACTGAGTTCAATGTCCCCATCCTATACCTCTCTGCCCCTTTTTTAGGTCACGATCCTTGACATTTAGTATTTACTCAGAGCTCAGACTCTGAAGAAGGCCTTAAGCCAGTGGCAACTAATTCCAACAGCGGGTCAAGAGCTTGTAAAAATGCACATGACAAGAGGGACCCTCAGAGAAGGTGGGACTTGTGCGCGACCATCTGCCTGCCCATATTCCAGTTTGGAGAAGATTGGAGTAGGGAGCTATAAAAGCCATTTGAAAGTGCAAGTTCCAGGTCCTTCAGGAGACAAGTGCACATTTATTTAAGGACTCAGACAAGGAAAAAGAGAAAAAAACCCCATGGAAGTCCATGCACATCTCTGTGGCATCGCTGACTCTTGCATCAATTGCAGAGCCCTCCAATGGTTTCCAAAGCCAGATTTTCATTCCTTGACTGACAGCAGTGCTGGTTTAACTGAAAATGCTCTTCAGCTACTCAGTGTATGCAGGCATCCAGCCTGGGAAAGTGCAGCTAAGACAGTGAATGTCTGTCAGAGGCCAGAACAGCTTTAACTACAGCCTTCCCTAACTCTGTTGCCTCTGGATTTTGCTTCTCCTTGCAAAATCAGGATATGAAAGTCCTTAAGTGTCTCCTGGCAGGATGATTGCTGTGAAGCGTCTTTGGGCTGCTGTGAAGGGTAAAAATCAATGTGACTCAGAGGCTGCAGGACCTTGCCCTGCAAATAATGCTGCTGGGAGCAGGAGAGGAAGGTTCAGACTGAGGCACTGGTGGATCCTGGAGCAATGCAGTTCAGTTTGGGAACGAGGAATTCAGAGGCTGGTGGTGGCAAAGATCAATGTATACATCTTCAAACAGGAGCTGATCCATAAGACAAACTGCTACCACTCGGCAGAGAGGTTGTGCTGGGACCTCCCAAAGAGACAGTGAAGAATGGAGTAGACATCTGACCGGTGTGTGCTATGAATGACCAGTGCCTTGACCCTCTTGCTTTTGGCCAAAGGGTGCTGGTGTATCAGAGAACCCTCTGATGGCCGTAATGGAGCTGCACTGGTTTATACTGGTTAAGATCCACAGTTCCCAGCAGGAGTGAAAAGAGAAGCTGGTCTCGGCTCTAGCTGGCTGGGAAAAAACTTCTGAAAACTGTTTCGAATCAACTATGATCAGTACAATAAACCGAACAGGAGAATGAAGGAGAGGGGTGGGATGTGGGAGAGAAGACCTTCTGCAGGCTCTTGTATGAGCCCAGCCACATGGGAATGAGGACTTTCAGGAGAAGGGTGCCTGATGGCTGAGGTATTCATCACAGACTGTTGTGATTCAGCTGTGATGAAGTTTTGCACAAGTGCATGAAGGAGTTTGAAGGAGGCCCATGTAGTGCCACAGGCTTGCAGACTTTCTGAACCAACAGTGTCATGCCCAATCCTGAAGGGTACAGAGGAAAGGGTTAACGCCTCCCAGAACTCAGTTGTGTTGGGAATGAAATAGAAAATCTGAAAGCAGGTCAGTACCTCAGCTGCTTCTGAATTCTCATTAATTTGCATTCCCTTCTCATTTATTAATGGGCTGAGTCACACTGTATTTGCTTTCCCTTTGCTGCAATTTGCAAAATTCCTTCTTATTCCCAGTAGCCCTCTTGGCAGTGTTATTTTTCTCTGTTTTTCCCTGGCCTTTATCATTTCCTTGCAGGTCTTAGCTGAGTTTGCATATTCTTGTTCAGTTCCCCCGACTATTTCTTTTCAGCCTTTTTCTTTTTATCTTCAGCCCTCTTAAAACATCCCTTGGGGCTACCTCAGTGTCTCTGGGAGCAGCTGGGATTATCCTGCCACCCATCGTGCCCAAGAAGGGGATTTTAATAGCTCCCTTGGCCCTCCATTCCCTTTTTCCTTCAGTTCCATAAGGGGACTCAGATGGCCTCCCAGAGGCTTGGAAGCTCCCAGGACTTAGAGAAACCTGGGTTTTTCAGATGGGAACCACAGTCCTGAGTAGCCAGTGGATCCTGTGGAGATGCTGCTCTGTTCTTCGCTACTGTCTGCTCCCAAATGCTCTGTGGGTTGGTTATTGTAGTGGACGGGCTGGTCTCTTCTCCTGTGCTCCAGCCAACACTGGCCATCCGAAGGGTCTATTGAAGTGGTTCACAGCTTCCTCCCAAAGCAGTGAAGGGGCAAGCACCAATCTCTGCTCTCCGGTGCCCAGTGTCAGGAAATGGTATGAATTTGTGTCAGGGGGATTTAGGTTGGATATCAGGAAAGGTTCTTCCCCCAGAGGGTGCTGGGCACTGCCCAGGCTCCCCAGGGAATGGGCACAGCCCCGAGGCTGCCAGAGCTCCAGGAGCATTTGGGCACCGCTCTCAGGCACAGGGTGGGATTGTTGGGGTGTCTATGCAGGGCCAGGAGTTGGACTTGATGGTCCTTGTGGGTCCCTTCCAGCTTGGGATATTCTGATTCTCTCATCTTGCCCTGCCTGCGGAGGATCCAAATCTTCCCCAACCCAAGAGTCAGGCAGCCTGTTACAGATGACCCAAGACTGTGGTTCTGACACCACTGCATGTCCTTTTCTCCCCTTGTTTACCTCAGTTCCAGGCTCTGCAGTCACCCAGAGAGCAGGATCTGGCTGTGTGAGCTCATTAGGAAGGCTCTGTTTGGCTGTATGAGCCCACCATGAGGGTCTATGGCAGGATGAGCCTTTGGGGGTTCTACAGGTTTGCTTTCCCAGAAGCTGGAGAGTGTGGCATGCTTGGAGGGTGTTCCCTGTTTGGTGAGATGAGAGGGGTGTTTTTGTAGGTGCCAGCTTTGCCAGGGCTTCCTGGGTGCTCCCCCTCATACTTCCTCAAATTCACCCACAAGAGGGAGGCAGTGGCTTGTGGTGGCAGCTCCCAGTAGTGTGGGGGTCACGGAGGGTCATGGGGGCCCAGACACAAATCCTGGGCTATGTGGGGGCCTGGGGGCTGCGTGGGGGCCATGTGCACCCTGCACCACACACCTGCATCACCAGAACCCAGGTGCTGGGACGGGACGGGACGGGACGGGACGGGACGGGACGGGACGGGATGGGATGGCTGAGGTACATTCATGGCACATCTTGTCCTGCAAGGGAAGAGCCAAAGGGCAGCATGGTCTTGCCTTGATGGCTTTTATTTGTGTCAAAAAGTGGGAAGATGTTGGTGAAAGATATTTTTGACCTGAGTGAGATTTCTGTCCTCTGCTGGGGTTGGGAGAGACTTTTCACGGTGCTGTGCCTGCTAGCAGAAGACTGCGCCTTCCCTGTGACACAGGTGGTCCTGTTGCCAGCAGAAGGTGGGAGTTGGAAGGAACTATCCTTGACAACCTTTTTCCCTTTCCTTCTGTCCAGAAAGAGTGTAGAGTCTCTCTCACTGGGGATATTCCAGAACCCTCTGGACACGATTCTCTTCCATATGCTCTAGGATGACACTGCTGAGGCAGGGAGATGGGACCCCATGATCCCACTGTGGTCCCTTTCAATCTGATCCAACCTGTAATTATCTCTCCAAACCTCCAAATCTTTCCAAACAATCTCCTTATTGTGGAGCAAAGAGGCCCAAAGGGAAAGGCTGAGGGAGTCCTTGGTATATGTACCGAGCTGATCCTTACAACTGATGCCCTTGCATGGACCTATGGAAGGTAGAAGAGTCCTGTAGGTGCAGAAACTCTGCTCCACAGTCATGGGTCCAAGACAATAACTCTGTTTCCAAACATTCCTTGCACCCAGCTCCAGGCAGACAGGCTCCAGTGACAACTTTGCCCCCATGAAACTTGCCAAGACCTCTCTCACACTGAGGGCCTGTTGAGGTAGTGTGGTTATCTCTGTTCAACCCAGGTGGATCATCCTTTGTTCTGATATCAGAACAACAGGTTCATCACACATCATTTACTCAAATGCTACCTGGAAAACCTCAAATGTAAACAAGTCCCTTTGGGAAGTTCAAGAGAAGTTCATAGGAGCCAGGGATTTTTGTCCCAGACCTGGAATCTTTGCATTGCTCAGAAGACCCCCTGCTCTTTGGCCTGAACTCACACAGCTGCAATGCTTTCCTGGCTACCACAGACAGAGTCAAAGCTTGAAGCTGCTGTCAGATGGACCATCCCAGATTGTGCCTCCCAGCAGGCAGTGGGCTCTGGGGTCACCCATCCCAAATAAGCAGTTCATTCTTCCATGCAAAGTGGCCTCACTCCAGCAAGGGCATGGAGACTGCTTGCCATGGAGAGCTGTAACTCCAACAAAGGCTTCCTTTCTCTGAACTGCCACATGACTGTTGGAGTTAAATAAATCTCTCAAGCACAAAGCAAACTGCGTTAAACAGCGTCCTCTCCCACTCCAGCAGGATAAAAGCTGGGCACTTTGTAAAGTGTTTAAAAAACATTTTTCATTCACTTGTGTTCACTTTTCGTTCCTGTTGCATCCTCATTTCACTCACTCATTCAGGGGCTTGCACAGGGACCTGAATTTCTAACAGGAACAAAAAAAGCATAAGGGGAATAAACCCAGTGTTAAAATTCATTCAGAGCTTCTATTATTTGGGACCAAAAGGGGAAGGTCCCTTGCAGGTCACTTTTAAATGTGTCTGTCTAGAGGCGAAGAGATTCAAAGTGCATTTATCATCTTTCTTATTCACCCCGTTTGTCGTCCACAGCAACCCAGGGATTTTTTCCTTCTTTGTGTTGTGGTGACTAGTACAAACATGGCTGGACTCTGCCACTGTGTGAGGAAGGAGGGCTCTCCTCAACCTCACACATCAGAATACAGCTGAAGAGCTGCATACTGCTGTCACAGCACTGGTGGTGACATGCAAGGTGGAAGGGGCCTGGGATGAACTGTCCCAAAACTCACCTGGGCTGCAGGGTAGTGAAACCTGGGCAGGGGTGGCAGCAGCCAGCTGGAACTTTTATGTGTAGTAATTCACCAAAAAATGGGATTTCAACAGGACCAAAAGGAGCTGTAAGTTCAGGTTTCAGTAATTTGGATGTATGTGAAAGTGTCAGCATAGTCCTGCTAGATGTTTCCAAGGTAAAATGTCTAATTTCTGAAGTGCTGGAGTATTTCATTAGACAGCCTTGAAACAAAACTCTTTTCCTATTTTCACAGGGCATTTTTATTTAAAGCCTGACCCAAAGCAGGAGAACATGAGGCTAAGCAAAAACATTGGGTGTCCCAAAGGAAAGGGTTCCTTTTGGGTCAAGAATTAAAATTACTCCAGGGAAACCACTTGTGATGGTTGTGATCCTTGGGCTTGGTCCCCAGCCCCAGGGAGCCTGACCCAGATTTAGGCTGAACTTGGGGAGGAGCAACTGATGCAGAAGATCAGCAGAGTCATGGCAAACTTCAGGACTGGACAGCTGGTGAGAAGAGGGAACCATGGGAGAGAGCATGGATGGGGGAGAGGAAAAGGGAGGGCAGCATGTGGGTGATGGCAGAGGACAAGAAGAAGTGGAGGAGGCAGAGCTTCTGCTTAGCTTCCAGTGGTGCAAGGGAGGACATGGTGGGAGAGCAAAAGGCAAAGCCCAGAGTAAGGCAAACTGAGGTGTGAGTTGGAAGGAGAGCTGGATGCTTTGGGGTTCCCTCTCTATTACCACTGAGGATTTTGCTGGGAAAAGGACCCCATGGCCCATCCAGGGGTGAGGTCCGTGAGGCTGGTTCAGCTTCACTGGGGTTCAGGACAGGAATTCAGTGTTGGGCAAACTGTGGAGGGAGCAGCCAGACTGTATGACCCAGTGGCTGTGTCCCTGGTGGGTTGTTGAGACAGGCAGAACCTGTCTGTCCACTGGGATAGAGAAGGGAGTAATGGGCTGGTCTCTTCCTACAGTTCAACGCTTCCAAGGCTTCACACCCTTGTATGCTCCAGGACACTGATGTAGGAGGGGGTCTCTCTCCTCTTCAGCACATCTGGCCGGTGGCTGCTTGGCCTTCTCTTCTCTCACCCCACTAAATACAGTCTGGATCATGTCTTACTCCCATGGTATCCCTTACACCCCTGGTGTCCCTTCCCATACTGTGCAGCGAGGCCAACACTGTTGTCTGTCAGTCAACAGTGTTCCCTCAGCTCCAGATCTCGCCTGGTGCCTTTTAAGTCTCCCCATCTCTTTCCAAACAGGTGGCTTTGAATTAATGAGGTCTAGGGATAGTTAGAGAGTTATAAATATCTTCTGAGATGATGAATTTTAATCAGGAGTCCCTAATGAGCACAAGATGAAATCAGGAATGAGAATGATGGTCCTCCAATGGATCTTCATTAACAATTCAAATGACTGAGGTCTTAATTAAAGGGCTTGGGATTTAGCTGAGGGATTACAGATTGCCCAGGGGGAGAAATCAAAGACTTCAAACCCCCTTTTTTATAGAAGGTAATGAGCTTTTAAATTAGATTTTTTTAAGGGGAAAAAAAAAAAAGAACAAGGCCTTGCTGTTTTATCTGGCTGCTTCACTAATTTAAATGACGCTCAGATCTTGAAGTGTGCAACCTTGGCCTGACAGCCCTGCATCACCTGCAAGTCCCCATGTTGCTCCTGTCACTGCCTCACCTCCACATCCCACTAAACACTGACCCTTGGACATGGACAGCTTGAGGGTATCTATGTTCCTCTTGGGGAATGCTCCAGGGTTCCCTGGTCCCAGGGAAACGTCAGTAGGAAGACACTGAGGTGGGCCCAATCTCCCATCAGCTTTATGACTCTCCCTCTTTGCTTAGTTGTTCTGAAATGTGTTTTCCTAGAGAAAAATACTGCAAATATTCAGATTGTGTTTGTAGAAAGTTTCAGGATGTAGAAAACCAGGGGTTTTTTTACACTTGTAATATGTTTTCATGGTCAATGTCAGGCCTGTTGCCTTTGGCACACACAGCTCCAGGCAGCAGGTTTCCCTCCTAGGGAAGCGTTGATGTCTGCAACACCTAACCCAGCAGCTGTCCCTTCCTAGGACAGACTGACCGTCTTGTCTCTGTTCCTACTGTTCATACTTGCCACCATTTAGTGGTTTGAAGGCAAACCAGCGGGAGGAACTAACTCCACACAAATGTCTTGTGAGAGATTCCAAGTCAGAACTACAATTTAATAGCAAAATTAAAATAAAGGCAATAGTACAGAAATATTGGCTTAAACTGACAGAGTCAGGGTATGACCTGACACCTTGTCGGGCAGGGTGGTGGTAGCAGTGCGATTAAATGGTGGCTGCAGTCCTGTTGGAGTGATGAAGTGGTCTTTTCAAAGCAGTGATCCTGTAGAAAGGTCTGGTCCTTACCTGGAGGACCAGTGGTGGTTATCAGCTCTTGTCCTCTGGGAATCCAGTGGTAGTGCCTCCGTGTTGTTCCAAACCTCTGATTATATACAAGTAGGAATGTTCGGTTCCTCCCCCAGGGCAGGGCATCTCGCAATGGAATGATGTAATTCTATGAGTCATGCAGTGAGACCTTGATGGCCCATTAGTGGAGATGCCTTCCCCCCAGGGTGGCTGCTGCTTCCCCGGAGGGAGTTATCAGGGCTGAGTCAGGGAGAAGATAAGAACATTGCTCCACCCATTTTAACAGCTCATGTAGATGGTGGTAGAATACATACTTTTGGTTACACCTTACACTGACACACCAAGACACACCAACACAACACCTCATCTAGGCAGTGGCTCTCCTGAGGCTGGATCACCTGCGTGTTTGGGTGACACCCAAAAGCAGGGGATGTCAGCCTCCAGAGTGACCCCTGTTAATGCTGGGGTCTGCCTGTGGCTGCTGTCTCTGTCACGTCTCGGGGACACAAGCAGGGAGGGGATGCACAGAAGTGGTTGCATGAGAGAGCCCCCCAGGGCAGAGGAGAGGTTTTAGACCATGGGGAAAAGATGAATGCTCAGACCTCCTGATCCAGTGCTTCTTTCCAAGAAGGAGTGGGACAGACTGTCTTGGTTGGAAAGACAGGTGTCTGCTAAGGAAGGCAGGAGCCTCCCTTGGAATGGAAAATGGAACCCCCTTCCCTGTGAATCATTATAATTTTGAAATTAAGGGGCTTTCAGGCAAAGATATGAGAAATAGGAATAACAGTTCTTTACTAGTCTATGTAACAAGGCAATAATACAGAAACACCGACTTAACCTGACAGAGTCAGGTGACCTGACACCCTGTCGGGCAGGGTGGTGGCAGCAGTCCGATTAAATGGTGGCTGCAATCCTCTTTGAAGTGATAGATGTGGTTCTGTCGAAGCGGTGATCCTGCGGAAGGGTCTGGTCTCCCTCTGGAGGTCCAGTGCTGGTTATGGAGCTCTTGTCCTCTGGGAATCTAGTCCGTAAGGCTGAGTGTGGTGTTCCAAACCTCAGATTATATCCAGGTAGGAATGCTTGGTTCCTCCCCCTGGGCGGAGCATCTTCCAATGGGATGATGTAATTTTATGAGTCATGCAGTGAGGTTAGATGGGCCATTAACAGAAGATATCTCCCCGGAGGGAGTTACCAGGGGTGTGTCACAGAAGAGATAAACAACACTGCCCCACCTGGTTTTAACAGATGGTAGTAGAATACATACTTTTGGTTACATCTTACATTAAGACGCAGACAGAGAGGGAGACAGATGGGGGATGCTGCAGAGGGGTGGATGGAAAGAGATGCCCAGTTACAGTGGAAGTGGCTCCAAAATCTGGGGCTGGGGTTGACTCCTGGCTCTAAAGAGGCTCAGGAGCAGGTCTCACACGGAGGGAAGGACAGTTCCATGCCGTACTTCACAGAAACTGTATATCCATTCCTGGCAGCTCCTGAATCTCTGCTGCTCCCACAGCAAGAAGCTGAAGCAGGGCTCTCTGCAGGGGTAGTCTGAGAAATCTGGGTGAAGAACCATTCATTTAGGAAGAGCAGAAAGACTAGAGATGGAATTCCTGGTGATTTGTGCCTGGAGGAATAGCCTCTGTGGGGATCCTTTGTTGTTTAAGATCTGAACTTCCCCATGCAGCCTACAAGGCATGTGTGAAGCCGGACCCCCCACCCTCCTCCCAAAAATATCTCACGACCCTCAACCCAGGAACTGCACTAGATGTTTGGAGATGGAACTGGACAAGCTTTCAGACGGCTGAGTGAGATACACAGAGGCACAGAGTGCTATCCCATGACCTCTGCTGCATTAGGAAAATGGATGGATGCACTTAGAAAGTGAAGCAGGAGCACTTTCCCAAGGGGCTGGCCTGGCTGAGTGCAGTCTGCTTTGGAGCTATGAAAAAAGGCACTATAAAATCTACAAAAGCCCCTGAACTGACTTGCTGAGTCCCACCCTATGCTCCAGGTCAGAGAGCTGGTGGCTCCAGAGGGGAGATGAAACTGAGGCTAGGAACAGCCACAGCACAGGGCACGCTTACCTCAGAGGGGGCCACTTGGGAGCCCAGCATGCCTCCATGGACACGGTGTCTCCAGGCTCAGCCATCTCGCACAGGACCCAGGCGTGACACCAGACAAATGCCAGGTCCTGCATGGCTCCAGGTATGATGATGGAGGGGTGGGATTCTGTAGGTCTGAGCACTGGTCCTGCACTGGGGCTGGGTACCAGCCTGGTACATGGAGGATTTGGCCCTGTGTGAGAGGCATGGGGATGCAGAAAAACTGCTGTGGAGTCCAGAACTCAGCATGTGAGCCACAGTCCTGAAAAGAGTGTCCATGTGCTTCTGCCTGTGCTCTCTATCCCAAAGACATCTCTATCCCAAATGTACCACAGCCGCAGCATCTTCGCTTGCCCAGCTTCAGAGATGCTGGAGGGAGAAGCTGACTTTTCTGTGGAGCTAAAAGACCATGAGCGGCCCTCAAATTGTGTCCTTTGGGAGGGAGAATCAGGCTATGGAAAGAACAGGCAAAAATCTGGTGTGCTGAGCCTTGTCTCCAGACAGATCCTGGAGGTTCTGTGGAGCTGGGGGCAGGAGCTGGATCATTATGTGTCTCAGATAACAAAGATCTGGCAGGAGGGTCCTCACTCATCCCCTCACAGGAGACCACTGAGGCTCTGGAGGATTCGGACACCTCCCCTGCCGCAGACCACGTGTGAAGGGCACACAGCAGTTTTGGTTCCGCAAGAGAGGCTTGTCTCCCATCTCTTCCCATGTGCATACTGGGACAGAGGCATTATCTCAAGATCAGGACTGGTTTTGCTGTGCAAAAAGCTCTGGACATTTGGGGGGTGGAGGTGGGGTGGGGAGCTTCCCTAGGGTACAGCAGGAAGGAGGTGAATGGGGCTGATGAAAGGATAGATGGGAAGCACTGGCCCCTCGCAGCTGCAGAAAGTTGATGATTTTATCACCCTCAGTGTGGCAGGTATTTTCCAAAGTCAAGGAGACTGGCCTTGTCCCAAAAAACCTGCAGATGAGGACAAGAGGATGGTGAGGGCTGAGATCTGCCATTAGTCAATACTAATGGAGATGTTAATGAATTTTAAGGGAATCGTCTCTGTCTTTTTCCTCCTCTTGCTCATCTGTTCAAGGCTTAGTGACCATGTGCCCTTGTGAGATCTTTGGATGGGGCAGCAATCTCCTGCATGAAGGGGAAAGCTGTCTATGTGGGGTTTGTGGACATGGTCCTTGTGGGCACCCTTGATATGCGACAGGAAATGTTTGCAAACAAGGTGTGGGTCTTGGAAGATGATACCAGAGAAGGTGACCCAGCTTGGGACCTGGAAAGGGGATGCTGGGATCAACCCCGACCCATCTCCAACTTTTTCTGTAAATGAGCCCTGTGCTCATTAGAGCTCCTCTAAAAACTGTCCCATCCATTCAGTGTGATGTTTCCCCCAGTGCACCCACCAGCCAGACCCCCAGCTGCTTGTCCTGTTGCAGAAACACGTTCAGGGTGGTGCCAGTGGTGCGCCCACCACCACCTGTACTGACCCCATTGCCATCCCCACAACCTGAGGTGCGAGGGTGACTTCACTGGCGGCCCGGGGCTGGCTCAGGAGAGGCAGCAGCTGCAAGTCTGGCTGGGACTTACACCTATCACTCTGTAACTTCTGACGGAGGCTGGATTTGCTGAAATGTTCACTGGATTTTTTCCAGCCTGCTAGGGCCCATAAATCTGGCTGTGCAGGGGCTGCTTCTGCTCCTTTCCCTTGGTGAGCAGGGCTGGTATTTTTCTTGGAGGGTGAGACTGGTTGCAACCCTCCTTCCAGCACCTGCTGCTCAACCTCGAGCCACATTCCTGAGCACTGGTGGAGAATAGATCTGTCTCTGCCAGTTGGGGACACTGTGGCCTCCGAGGTGGCCCTGCTCCCCCCCACCCTTCTGCAGCAAGGTAGGAAGGGGGTGCTGCTGCTTGCCCTGCTCCCACAGATGCCCATTCTGTCCAGTCATCAATCTGTTTCAGAGCTGGAGAGCCTGGCTGAGTCCCTGTTATGTTCAGGACTCTGAAGACCATCCCTCACTGCTCCTTCTTGGATAGATGGGCCAGAAACAACGCGTGGATGCTGGATGTCCCGTTCAGCATCGATTCCTGGGGAACTTCCCTGGCTCAAGTGGGAGTATGATGTGGAGCATGGCTCAGGCCATTCTATGGGACTCTCCTTCCTCTTTTGGCATGGGTCTCTCTGTGCCTCTCATCTGGGGCTTAGGAGATCTTGCTGCCATAGGGAGCTCCCAGATCCCAAGAAACAATCTGTGATTCTGGACCCAGAGGATCTCTCCCCCTGCCCTGCATGGGCCACCTTGATCTGCAGGTGGGCAGAGTACCAGCTGCGTCCAAAGGATCAGCTGGCACGAAGTAGGCAGGTGACTGGGCTGGGGCAGCCTGGCTTGAGACAGCTCTGCATGCCCATCATTTAACATTTCTCTCACAGACTGGGATCTGCAACACCCCAGATGCTTTCCATCCATTCGTCCTTTACCAGCACCTCAACCACACTCCAGAGCTCACCTTTGAATGAGGAGCTCTGCTCCAGCCCTCGTTGTGATGCGCCAGAGAATTGTGGTGCTGCTGAAAGATGCTTCAGTACTGACTGAATGTCTTGCTCACTCCTTCTTGGTCATCTCTCACCACAACCCTCTTGCCCCATCACCTGGGCAGTTTTCCGTTATCAGCATTTTCCAGATCCCACATGGTCTCACTGTCAAGTATGTGTGCGTCCCAAGAGATGGTGAGTGCAGGGATGCTGGGCGACTCTCAGGCTCTTCCTAGGCCACCTGGGATGTGCAAAGGGAAGTGTGTGCATGTAAAAGAGGGCACTGAGATGCACCCTTGGGCAGTGTGTGGAAAGCCAGCCCTGGAGAGCTCTTCCTTTGTTGGAATTGTGTTACATGCCTCACTGTAATTAGCCTCTGGCTTTCCTCACAGAATGAGCAATTGTTTCAGTGATCTGCTAGAGCAGAGTTACGGCGTTTGTAAGAAGGAAACCACCTGGCCAGAGAAAAAGGGATTTATTTGCCTCTTCCTTCATCTCATTCTCACAGGCAGAATGTCGGCTCTGTTACAACCCACCCCAGAAGGAGAAGGTAACCCAGATTAATAGATTCCTTTGGGTGGATTAGAGTGAAATAACACTGAATGATCAGTGCTTATAAATACATATATATGAAGGGCTTATTTTAGAACAGTTTGGTTTCAATGGAAAATGGCTATGTAGCTGATTTGGTTATTATCTATAGTAATACAAAAGCATAAAAAGAACACTTAAGAAGATGTATAAGGGAAAAGAAAGAGAAAGAAAGGATAAGAACAGAACGGTTATACAGTTACCACCCACCAGTGGGTCCAGTGACAAAACCTGGTTGTTGCAATTTCGATGTAAGTTGGTCAAAGTGATGTTCACAGTCTTGATCCATCAGGGATGGAGGAAGCCTGCAAAATGCAATGTTCAATAGGTCAATATGTGCTCAGGCTCGGTGGGAACACCCAGGTACCCAGATACCTCCCCTGGGGCGGAGAGTTCTACTTATATGATTTAACAGGTGGATCAGGGGAACTTCGGGGGTCTTTGATGTTTTATGACCTTTTAAGACATGACAGCTGCTTCTCTTGTCATCTTAGCCGAGCCAATTATGGCCCATCAGAAAGGGATTAATAACTTCAGGTTTATATGTGGCTGTCCCCAGTACTTCCCTGGAAGGGAGTTTTCACACCTGAGCCAATTATGTAAGGGAGGACATGATAAAAAGAAATATCCTGCCTTGCAGGATCTGCTTCTTATTGGCCTCTTCCCTGATCTGTCTCAGAGCCCAGCTTGTCCCCTCGGTGTGTGTCTCTGTGTGTGTGTGTGTGTATGCACCCCCCTCTGGCCCTGGGCGGTTACTTTGGGCATAGTCAGCAAAGCACCTGCTGCTTTTGCAAATGGCCAATTGTTTGGAGTCATTAACCATTAACATTCCAGTCTCTCACAGGCTCTTCGGGGAGTCTCTGTCCCTGCTGCTGCCAAAAGCAGCATTTCACACCCTGTTCAAGTCTACTCCCCGATGCTCCTAACCCAGCATCATGCTCCCACAGGTATCCTAAAAACCTGCACGTTTTGGCCACAGAACATCCTGCGTTTGTCTGCTATTGCACAGGGACAAGTCAGGAGAGTTTTCTGCTGGTGTCACACATCTCCGTTCTCCAGGCCTGCTCCGCATGGAGATGGTCTGCCTCTGAGGTGGTTTGACTGGGTAAATACCCCACAGTCTACCCAAATTTTTCTGTTCTGTTTGTTTCCAGGGATGTATCATTGGAGGTGTCTGATATACAGCTGCAGCCATGGATCATCTCCAGCAGTGTGACTTTTGTGTCTTTCTGACCAACCATCACCCATTAAAGATTGTGTGCCAGGAAAAGGTCATGTAACAGCTCCACAGGGAACACACCTTGGTCCCCAGCCCCTCCTGTAAAATGTCAGATATCCTACAAGTGAATCAAAGATTTGGGATGCAACTCCATTCAAATTTAAAAGTGCATTCCCTTGAGCTGCTGAATTTGACCTGAAAAATTCAGCCAAATTCCTGGTCCTGGTGCACTGCAGAGACCGGATGAGACCTTCCAGCTCCTGCCACTTTCTGCCCACATCTGTCCCCCTGTATCTGACCCTATTGATGCTGGTGCACTGGGCCACCATTGTGTGCCAGTTTGGATGCCCAGGGCATGACAACATCTGGTCTTGTGGTAGGTGACTCATTTGGGCCTTAATCCCATTTCTACTCTAGCTATGTTATTAGTTCCCAGTTTTGATGGATGGGCTTGTTAGTCTTATGTTACTCATGAAATATCTTTCTTTTGTCGTTTCTGATTAAAAACATCTCTCTGTTTCATCTTTATGGGAAATACAGCACTTATTGCTGGGCTGCAGCTTCCTTTAAGCTCTTTGGCCTAAGCTAGCCAAAAATAACTAAGCATGGTTGGTTTTCAAAAAGAGGGATACCTGCCAACCATCTTTCCTGCATGTGGAGCGACACTCTGCTCAAGTGTTGGTTGTCTGTCCCCCAAGACCCCACTTGTCTGGGGACTGCCAGCACACCGGGGTGCTCTTTGCCTCTGGGAACATTTTGTGGTCTGGTAGTCACAAGGGTTGGATTCAACAAAAGGCTGGTTTGGTTGATGTGTGTTTGTGGTGTCCCCATTTGTTCTGTTGGGTACCCAACACCTGAACACCTGCAGCTGAGTGTCTCACCACAGGTCAGCTTGGCCAAAGGCCACAGAAACTCTGTCTTACCCACCACTGAGCCATGGTGACACTGCTCAGTTTGTGCACGAGAGGCTGCTGGTTGGAGCCATTGGCCTGTCACGAGAAGATGGGCTTTCCAGGCTGCTGGCACCAGAAGAAATGCTTTGGAAGGGCCTCCCGTACAGCTTACACAGCTCTCTGGGAAGCTTCCTTATTGAAGAGAAGCAAAAACTGATGGAGGCTGATGAAGGGTAGATTGATAAATGCAGATGAAGGGTAGATGATGAAGCTGATGGAGGGCAGATTTAGATTGGATATTAGAAAGAAATTCTTCCCCGTGAGAGTGGTGATGTCCTGGCACAGGTGGCCCAGAGAAGCTGTGGCTGCCCCATCCCTGGGAGTGTTTAAGGCTGGGTTGGACAGGGCTTGGAGCAGCTTGGGATAGTGGAAGTGTCCCTGCCCATGTCAGGGGGTGGGACAGGATGGGCTTTAAGGCCGCTTCCAACCTGAACTATTCTAAGATTCTCTGATTCTATGAAAAATGACGACTCTTGCCTAAGGAGGGCAAGCAACTTGACTGACCCCTAAGTGAGAACCTGTGTGCTAGAGAGGTGCCCCAAAGGGATGAAGCCCTTTCTGACTGTAATAGAAAGGATGGGTCTGTGTGCCTCAGCTCTGATCAGTCTCCTCATGGTTTGGCCGATAATTCTGGGACCAGCTGAGAAACAGCTCCAGCACTTTCCTGCCTGTGGTGTTTCCAACTGTGCCCCAGCACCGCATGCTACCAACCTGAGTCCAGTCCCACATGTCATGCACAGGATATACAGGGGCCTAAGTCTGCACTTAGAGCTGAGGCCTCCCCTTGGGTTCTGCCTAGTGGATCAGAGAGAGGTAGTAAGTTTTCCAGGAGAACAGCTTCATCCCATGCTCAGCTCCAGCTGGATGACCAAGGCAGGGGAGCTGCAGGTGAATGTGTGTGGACAGGATACTGAGGCTGCATGGTTTGAGGGGGCTGGATTACAGTGTACACCCAGACCAGTGTTTCAGAGTGGCTGGAAGTGCTGTCTTGTATTTGCTTCCTTTCTTTCTTCACTTTCAGATCCAAAGAAACAGCTGAAGCCTCTGGAAACAGCAAACTTAAAAGGAGAAAAAAACCCCAACCCTAAAACTAAGATCAAGGGATCTTGAAGGGCTTTATCTTCCAAGAATCTAGATTTATTTTTGGGAAGGCAGATGGGGCAGAGAAGCAAAAGGCAGCAGATGGCCCCTGCTTCTGGTCCCATTGGGCTGTGGGTGCCATAAGGCCAGCCCATGTCTTGGATCCAGCTGGGCAGATCCCAGGCTGCGGAGAGCCAAGACTCAGATTTATTTCTGCAGTTTCCCATTATCCGAATGTCCTGCTGGAACAGCACCAGAACACAGTGCTGGGAGTTTTGTAACACTATTTTCTTCGGCCATGCATGGAGCCTGCACATCCCACACCTGCCCCGGCCCCCTGCCTCAGCCAAAGTGTCAGATGAGGCCAAAGGGGTATTGCCTGTCCTGCAGCACCCCAGATATTCATGTCCAAGATAAATGGAAGCTCCCCCCGCAGTGTCACTGAGAGGTGAGAGATAGTGGGATGCTAGCCCTGGAAGAGGGGATGTGTCCCAGCTTCATTCTTTTTTCCTAGGGTGTATGTTTGGATCGGGCAGTGTGATTTGACCCTAGCTGCAACTCTGCCTTTCAGCTCCCTGTTCCTTGCCTACCAAAGTTCTTCCTTGCCTCTCCAGAAATATTTCTCCAGCAGGGGGCCAGGATCTAGTCACAAACTATGAAATAAGGCAAATTGCCACCCATTTACCCCAAAATTAAAGCTGCTACAGTGAGAGACATTAGTAACATCTCACCTTGGGGCAAATTGAGTCAGAGTGGCTAACAAAGGGTCAACTCCCACCTGCATTTGAGCTGAAGGCAGAGGTGTGATGTGTTCCCCTAATGCTGTAGTTCTCCTGCAAAATACAGCATCACTTAGTGCAGGATCCCTTTCCACTGGGGGCACACAGGGTTGCTCTGCAAAGCACTGCTGGCCTGAATGGGTGTGAAAAAAATCACCTGGCTAGCCAGGAAAACCCCATGTAGGTTTTCCTGCAACATTTGCAGGTAGAAGAGCTAGGCAGCAACTGCCATCTAAGGAGAGGATTTCTGCATATCTGCAAAATAACACTGTCTGCAGTTGAGGGGTTTGTCTGTAAAGGGCTTCTGAGATGTCAAAAAGTGGGTTTCTTGAGTGGGTTTCTTTCTCTGTGTGTTTCTGCATGTGACACGTTACTCTTTAAGAGCATGACACTGGCTTGGAGAAATAACTGGTTGGAAGCTATCACCCCACCCTCTGAACTCCGAAACACTTCAGGAAAGCCTTATGAGGCAAAGGCACCTTGAGTCTGTCTGGTCCCAGCAGGTCCCAGGTGACTCACCTTTGCCCCAAAAGGAGTGTGCTGGCTGCTCCAGGGAGGCTGCTTTGCTGCACAGGGATGCCTGTGGCTGGGACACGGTTTGCACAATCCTGCTTGGCAGCTCTGGCTGTGGGGTTGCAAAATGCAAAGCTGTCCATGGCAGTCAAGCTCCAGCGACTCACCCGAGAGCTGACCTCATCTGCCTGGGCTGCCAGGCTTTCCAAAAGCCGATAACAAGGGTTTAACAAGTGGTAAACTGGGAAAGTCCTTTTTTCCTACTGAAACTGGGCAAAACTTGCAGCTGCTGCAATGCCCCAATATTGTGGATTTCAAGGCACATGCAAAGTGCTGAATGCTGGCACAGAGAGGAAGGGATGGGGAGAGAAGGAATAAGTTTTCATTTTTCAATACACTTTTCATTAATAAAGCACCTATATGAGTGCACATCAGGCCCTGCTGTGGTGGGGACTGGGGGCTGTGCCATGCTGGGTGGCTATGCCAGCTCCTATCCCCAGGAAGGGCTGTCCTGGTTTAATGTGGCCAGGAGCAATCCCACGCAATTATTATGAACAAGTGCTGTTTTCCTTGGAAATAAAGGGCCTTCTTTCAAAATATCCCATTTTTATGAAATATTGTTTTTTTCTGTGGCCAAGTTTGATTAGGATTTTTTCCAAAAAACTGTGATTTTTTAAAAAGTTTTTGGGTTTTTTTTCTTCAATCTGAAACTCTCCCAGAAAACTCCATCAGAGAGAATGGAAAGAGCATGGAAAGAGCAATGTGTTTTCTGCTATAGTGCACCCAGGCTTGGTGTGATGAGTAACCTTGGTTCATTTATCTGAGGCCCTGGCACAAGGTGCCCAGAGAAGCTGTGGCTGCCCCACTCCTGGGAATATTCAAGGCCAGGTTGGACAGGGCTTGGAACAACCTGGTGTAGTGGAAGGTGTCCCTGCCATGGCAGGGGGTGGAAGGAGATGAGCTTTAAGGTTCCTTCCAGCCCAAACCATTCCGTGATTCTATATAGCCAGTAATGCTGTACTACAGCAGGGGAAAACCACATGAAAAAGCAAAATCCATCAGAGCCAAAGCATCAGCACCCACCACAGCATGTCCTGCACTCTAGCTAAATGTACAGAAACTGGATTAGGAATATCTCCCAGGAAAGGAAAGTAACAAAACCTCTTTCTCCTGGGCTAGCTTCTCCCACACAGGGAGGAGGGATTCTTAAAGTGGTGTGGGATTGCTTTTGCAACCACATGACAATGGCCAGGGTCTCCGTGACATTAAATTTGACAGCCTGTGCTTTACATGGCATAGTTTGCAAGCTGAACTTCAAAGCTATTTGACTGGGCATTACAAAGTTTCCTAGAAAATTTTAGCATGTGAGCTTGGCGTTGGCACCTCATAGCAATAAACAAGCTCAGTGCTGGTGCTTTCCATCCCCAACACTGCGAGTGAGAACTTCAGGGGTTTCTCTTTCCTGTGAAAAGCCCATAAACCAGCCAGGTAATTAATTTTCTGCTTTTGAGGAGAGCTTAGTCTGGCAAAGAGTTCAAGGCAGGAGCATTAGCAGAGCTCAGCTTCCGCTGAACCCTAGGAGAGATGGATGTACCTTCTCCTAGGGGCCTGCTCAGCTGGGAGACAGCAGTAAAAGCAAAACAGGCTTCCTAACAGGAATTGCATCCTAAGTCATTACTTTCAGATACTTGAGTGTCAGCCAAGGACATACAGTTAGTGTGTCCCAGTGTGAGCCCTGTTGATTTTATTGTCCTGTTATTCCACTGTGCACGAGGTTGCTGCCTGGGGGGGGTGGGGGAGAGGCTGGAGGTTGTTTCTGCCCCTCTCATTGTTGTAGTTGTCATCCTGAGGGAGCGGCGGTTACAGCTTTCTCCACGTGCTAGGATCACTGACCTGCAGTTCTGTGTGGGGTGATTTGATGAAAGAAAACCACACATTTTGCCAAATCTTTTTGTGCTGTTTGCTCTTCATTGACCACTGCCGCCTGTGCCCAAATCAGCTCCTTGTGCAGGTGGGTTGGCTGGTGCCAGCAGGTCACCATGGAGGGGCTGCTGCATGCTGAGAGCAGGAGCTCTGGGTTCATGGGCAGCTGGTTGTGGCTTCTGTGCAAACCCACGTACTGCTCCCAGGTCGGCTGGGCTAAATGGGCCACTTAGGGCAGCAGGCGAAGCCATGCCTGCCCAGCACACTTTCCTGTGGGTCCCTCACTCAGGGCCATGCCACCTCTTGGCCCCAGGAGTGTAAGCACCAGCCACTTGGCAGACCTTGCGTGGGCTGGGGCCCTCATGCATGATCCAGGATGGGTCCCTTGTTCAGGCCTGGCCTTTCGCTGCTGCTGCTGCTGCTGCAGTGGAAGCACAAGTCAGGGGTTTATTATGACCCAATACAACAACGTGGCACATCACCTTGGGGACAAATGCCTGTCTGCGAGGAGTGACACATTTTCCCTCCATGCTGCTTGTCGCCTCTGTCCCCTCCTTTGCTCCATCCTGCTGAGCCAGGAGTGCAGCAAATGCCTCCACAGCAGCTTGGTGCATTTTTTCAGGGGCTGGTGGACCACTCCCCCTGCGCCGCCCGCTGTGTGTAAGTGTTTTATTGTTTGCCTGTTGAGGTGTGAATGAAGTAATGGGCTTTCTCAGTCACTTCATCCGTCTCTGGCTGACAGCTTTGCTTAGACACATTGTGCTGTGCTGTATAAACCCTGTCACCTTGCCATCTCCAAACAGACAGCTTCCTCTGGGAAACTGTAATCAAGCCCTCCTGAGCACTCAGCTAGCACTGTCCACGGCTCGTAAATCACAGCAACTTTCCTGGAAAATCGTGAGAGGAGACAGACGGACCGACACGCACGCACCCAGCCGTAGGGTCCCACAGCTCCCGGGCAGGCGCCGTGGGCAGCAGGGCTTTCCAGGAAGGAGCAAAGCTTTGGCTGCTGAGGTGGGCATGCCTAGATGGGGCACGAGGACCTCAGCAAGGTGAGGAAATGTCTGTGTTGATCCCAGCACTGCACAAGACCCTGCATCAATTGGCACTGTAATAGCATCTCTGGTGTGCCTGAGGTTGGAAGTGCCCCTTTTGGGAGCCAGGGCTGATCCAGTGGCCATGAGAATGCTTGACGGGGTCACTGCATAAACCTCTCAGCACCAGGAGAAAAACACATGGGGCTTTTCTCCATCCACCTGGGTTTAAACAGTGCGCCAAGAGGACAGATGGCTGCTCCCATTAGCAACCCATGCCTCTCCCTCAGTTATTTTGGGAACGATGCTCAGCCAAATTCAGCTGGGAGCTGGTGGAGGGTTGACCTGGCCACTGTGATGAGTTGCCACCACCAATCGTGGAGCTGCATAGGCATGGATGTACCCTGTGGGACTGGCTGTCCTGATCGGCTGGGGCTGCGAAGAGGTGCTTCAGGGTTTTGCCCAGCCAAGTGCTCACTTGTCCAGGGACACTTCAGCTGGAAAAAAGCATCATGCTCTTCTCTCTCATTTTTGTCCACTGGCTTGGGAATTTCATGCACATGGGAGCAGAAGCAGGATGGGAATGACTGTTTCAGCATGGCTGGAAAAGGTCTGTCCTCCTACTGAAGGGACCAGACTCCCACTTCCTGACTGATCTCCATTGCCATCAGTTTTGGACAATGACAAGGCTCTATGGACCAAAGTCCTCATTTTATGCCCCCCTTTTCCCTGCACTCCATCACCAGGGTATCAAGTCATCCACTGCCTGAGTCCAAACTTCTGGCAAAGGCTCAGAGATCCACAAAAGAGACCAGCAAGCTGCCTATTTTGTAGAAGACGTAGGCAAGTTGCTGATCCAGCACAGTTGGTGGGGAGGCACAGATCCGGCCTGGGATGATGGAGCATTAAATACCAGTGAACAGGAAAGGAGACAGGCCCAAGAGGAGTTGGGGCTCTCTATGAAATACAAGAGGACTTTCTGTCTCTTTTCAGAGCCTGCAGCAGCAGGCTGAGGTTGAGCTGGAGCACAGTGCATTAACCTGGGATTAGGAGAAGGCTAATGATCATCCGCCAGTGCTGTCATCCCTCAGTGCGACAGATGCTCACAGATTTTGCTGGCATGGTCCTGGAGGATGGACCAGTGTGGCTGGTGTGTGTGTGTGGGGAGAAGCAGTGAGCCTGGGCCCCAAATTCCCAGCCCAATTCAGGAAACCATCAGTATGATATGCAGCCCTAATTAGGCAAATAAACTTAGCAAAGAATTCAAACATAAATTTGCTCTCGCTGATTTCAGGCTTCGCACACGTTTACCGAGCGGATGGGTTCCCCCAGGACCCCAGACTGAGATCTGCACTGTCTCTGATTTATAAGGTCCTCTTGGACATGCTAAATATAGCATTAAGTGTAATAAATGCAGATCACTTTCTTAAATATTCTGTGATTTACGCCCATGCTCCTTCCCCTGAGAGCTAGGCTCATAAATCCTCTGTGCAGATCTGTAGTGGGGGGCACTTTCCTCAGGCGGGTTGCAGTTAGTAAGCAGGAAGGGACCAGCAAGCATGAAAGAGAGCAGGGGAGAAAAGCCAAATAGGGAGGGTCAGAGGGAAAGAGGAGGGAGCTGTGGCAAAGGAGGGAGGGTTCCCATTGCCCTTTTTTTGGTGTATGTGGCACCCTCTGTTGGGCAGCAGGATGCTTCTGCTGGGAAAGAGGTTGTGGATAGCTCCTCTGTGCCAGGCAATACGGCTCTAAAGGGGTCTGTGGAACAGCCCTGAAGCTCTGGGCACTTTTCTGTGGGTAGGATAATGTGGCTCTAGTTTGTAGGTTTGCTTGGCTGAGCAGCCTCCTTTGCTGGCTTAAAATAGTCATTTCCTACTGGCATGGGCTGCTCTTTGCCTCCCTTCTCCAGGCAGCACCCACCATGAAGATTAAACAGGGGAAATGCTGACCCTGGAACCCAGCTGGAGGGAATGGGAAGTGACTTACATCCTGGGAATGGATGCACAGCCTGGGAATGGATGTCTCTGGGGATGCCCAGGGCACTTCTCCGCCCTTCCCTGGGGACCACAATGAGACCTGCACACCACCATGTCCTCTGCTAGATGGAGCAGCTCTCAGAGCCTTGCAGTGGCGTTAACCCCACCACAGCCTGGAGACTAGGGCTGCTGCTGGAAAGGGCTGAGGAGTGCGGAACAACAGGGAAAGATGCTTTCCCTGCAGGGCTGCAGCGGGAGCTTTTCTCAGCTGAACTGTCTCCTTCTTCAAACTTGTGTCTGCTGATGCAGGCCTTCTTCACTGTACTCTCCCCTTCTGACCCTAGCCACATATATTTTTAAATCTTAGGTGTGATTCCCTCCCTTTTGTTCCTCATACTCTTCTGGCAAGGTCCATACTCCTGCACACCAGCCCATCACAGACTTTCACTCTCCTCCCTACCAGCCACTGACCTTCTCTTCCCACCCCTTCTCCAGTGCCCATTCTCCATCCCCATCACTGAACACACTAGCTCATCACCCTGGCCTCTTCTTCCCATGGGACCACCTTCTCCAAAGTTGTTGCTGCAGCTCAAGCACTGTCTTGGCTATGGGGGGACCAGCAGCTAAAATCATGTCTCCCACACACGCTCCCCCAGGCCCTCCTTGCAGTTATTTCTCACTCCACCCCACAAGGACGCAGCCCAGGATGAGGTGTGGTATCTGACGGGAAAGAAATGGTGCAGGATGGGAAGGCTTGCAAGTTCAGGAAAGGAACCTCTGGGCCAAACAAGAAGGGGACCTGTTTGAAAGAGCCTCTCAAAGGGAGGAGAAAGGGGAAAAAAAAAATGGAAGAAGTGAAAAAATAAAGCTGTGGATTGACATCAGCATGCCATTTGGAGAAAGGTTCATTTGTGACCGTGGACCGTGCTTCCCGAGGAGGACAAGAGGGTGATTTATCTGCAGGAACAAAGGATAGGTCAGGCAGGCAGAGATGTGAAACACAGATTTAGTCAGAGAAAATGGTGCAGCCAGCCCTGGACACAGCAAGGGAGGCTGTTGTGGGAGAGAGGAGTCAGCAGTCCCTTTTTTGGGGGATGATTGTCCCAGTGTTTCTCCTTGGCATGCAGAAGGATAATCCCAGGGTTCAGCTTTATCACTGCTCACCCACGGCCAAGGCAGGAGGGCTCGAGTGGGGCATGAGGGGCATGAGTTCTGTAATGACCCTGCTCTGCACTGAGGATTTCCAGTAAAAATCCATCATGATTAACACATTGAATTTGTCACAGCCTAGACTTTCATGACAAAAAACATGACTTTTTGGGTTTTTTCACAACAAGTCATGTTCTTTGTAATCTAATAAGCACTGCTCCCCCACAAGCCCTTTACAAACTCAGCTCTGTTTGGTTCCTGGGTCGTCACAGATGGGAAAATGACCAGAGCTGTGAAACACTTTCATGCAATTTGTCAAGTTTTATTAAATGGCTTGGAATATTTTTATTACCAAACAAGGGTTTCTCAGTGGGGCTTGAGACCCTGCGTGGGCCCTGCTCCATCTCCAGAGCTGTTGTGTGTTTTTTGTGACTCTTTTCCCCTACTTTGCCTCCACAAACAGGCAGCCTTAATGAGAATCTGAGATTTCTCAGCAGCCTTTTGTCAAGCAGGGGAAACCTAGAGGAGCAGTTGTATTCAGTTGCTTGAGGTATTTCAGTGCAAAAATGTGGACTGAAAATGGCAGCAAAGAGGCAGTGAGGTACAAAAATTGTTAAACCGTTTTTCTTTTACTGGAAGGAAAGAAAAACACCGCACAAAAATTTGTCCCCATTGGTATCTGCTGCAAGAAGCTCCCACAGGTGAGGATGGGACATGCAGGTCACATCACTAGCATGTCACCTCTGCCTTCCATCCCTGGCCATCCCTTCCCTGTGCCATGTAATTTCATGCCATGCCACGCCATCCTGCCCTATCTCATCCCATCACCTGTTTCTCAGTGTTGGCCTCCTCATTCCCTGCTTGCAATTCATTTCTAAGGTCAGTGCAGGGACTCTTGCATGGAGAATGCATCCTGTCCAGTCAAAAAGTCTCTTGGTCTAAATTTTTACAATCAAAATTGAGAGAAAGAGGGTTATAAAAAAGAGGGAGAGAGACTTTTTACATGAGTAGACAGGGACAGGATGAGGGTGAACAGTTTTAAACTAATAGAAGAGAGATTTAGATTAGATGTGAATGAAGAAGTGAATGAAGAAATTCTTCCCTGTGTCCTGGCACAGGGTGCCCAGAGAAGCTGTGGCTGCCCCATCCCTGGCAGTGTCCAAGGCCAGGCTGGACGGGGCTGGGAGCACCCTGGGACAGTGGAAGGTGTCCCTGCCATGGCAGAAGGTGGGAATGGGATGAACTTTAAGGCCCCTTCAACACAAACCACTCTGTGACTCGCTGAAGAATGTGAAATCCTAGTGGCTGATGTTAACTGTACAGTAACAAGCTGGTATCAGTACATTATCTATATGGCCAGAGAGTATTTATCACCCATGTCACAGAAAGCCTGTGTACGGTTTAGCTATTTATTGAAGAAATTTCAGGGATTTGGCAAAGAATGATAAGGATAGAGGTTTGGAAAGTCTTCCTGCCATGGGGCTTTGTCATGAGAGCTGGGGAGTCCCCACTACAGGAAACTGTTGCAGGAGGGTTTCCTGGGAGACAAAAAATGTCTTGATTGTTTTGACCAGACTTTAATTACCAGGCAGGAAGATGGGGCTTATTCTGGGGCAGACTATCCACTTCTATTAGGCCAGGCGAGGTACAGCCAGACCCCCAGATGACCTGGATGTCTGGAGGACTCTGTAGCACCTCTGTGTTTCTGTGTCCTAGGCAGTGATGATCTGGGCAGAATTTAATGCTAGAAGTTCATTTTTCTATCTCAGGGGAATTTTCTTCCTGCGATGACAGCAAGGCTGGACTGGTACCAGTCCAGGCAGACTATGGGGATGAAGGTGTAACCTGCACTGGAGCGCAGACAAGGGACCACCAGAGCATCTGAGGGCAGTCCTGAAGAGGTGCCCCTGCACATGTGATATCAAACAGAGAGCCCTGCTCAGTGCCTAAGCCTTAGGGCAGTGCTTTGCCCTTATCCACTTTGTCATGCTGAGTTCTACAGTCCCTTGAAGGCTGAGGACTCTGTAAGATTAACTCTGAAATCAATAGCCAGTAACCCTGGTCCAATAACCCAGGGTCTGCACCACGATATCTCCTGAGTCTCAAGGGCCAAGATTGTGCTTTGGATGAAACAATGCTGTGCATAGCACTGATGAAAACGAGCCGGCTGCTGGAACTCTGCTCATTGGATGCTGGACATGTGCTGTGGGTTATGTGATGGGATTATTTATCCAGAAACAACATTTTCTTCTGTGCAAGCCTCAAAACAGTCATCACTGTGCAGTGTGCACTCCCCTGCTCAGCAAAGACCAACACATCCTCCAGCCTAACCTGTACATAAGGATGAAATATTTGAATTTTATGGAAGTCTCTGTTGGTTGGGAGACAGTTTGCGGGACCAGATTCAGTACAATATTGGGGTCTGCAGGCTAGCTTGCTCAGGAGGAGAAACCAGTAAGGAAAGTCCAGCTAATCTCCTAGTGCAATGCAGTTTTTCATCTTATAGATGTCACTCTCCCATCACAGGCATATAGAAAGGATCCCAGTAAACCTAGGGAATGGGCTTCTTCCAGGAACGGTTGCAGGCAGATGGATGGGGAAAGAAATTATTAAGTCCTGTTTAAGGGGTTTTGTCCAGAGTTTTTTCTTGTTTCCCAGGTTGAGGCTGATGCTGGGAACATGACCCAGCTGTGGAGTTCAGGGAGTCACAGACCTGGGACACCAAATCCCCCTGGAGCCATGTCCAGTCTCCCTTCCTGCTGCCTGCAGCAGTGATGGATCTCCAAGAGGTCAGTGAATTGTACTGAGTCCAAGCACCTTCTATTTACTTCTCTGCCTTAGATACTGCATTTTCCTGAGCTGATGATTGCCTAGTTCTGCCCCAACAAACCTCCTTGTATTTCTGTAGAGGCTTGCTGTGTGTTTTCATTTCGCAAATTAATATCATTTCTTCCTGTCCTTAGTACTGAGCACATTCAGCTATTTGAAACTTCCCCTGTACCATTTGGTGTTGGCAATGTGTCAGGTTCTCCTCACTTTATCTTATCAGGATAGTAACTTCTCTCTGCTATGATATGATATGTCCATACACAGATATCAGTGTGTTCAACTTGCCTGTTTCCCTTCTCACCAATTTAATTTGCTTCTAACCTTACAGGTTCTTTCAGGGCTGTTGCTCAAACCACTTGTGCCCTTCTGTTGTCTTCTATGGTAAGACAGAGTAATACATGCCCACCTTTCCCTAACAGAAGCCTGAGGATATTGGATGTGCTTCAATTCACTACCAGGGTAGTAGTGATGATCTTTCAAGATCTGCCTCGTTGTTCCCCTTCACTTGGAAAGCGATCCTGAAATGTACAGTTACACCAAGCATTGTCCTGACTCACTCCATGCATGTCCTGAGAGCTTTTCAGGGTCTCAGGAGCCTGACACTGGTGTGGTGCATCCAGCACCATCCATGCCCCGCTGTCATAGGGACACACTGTCACATACCCTGTTGCCATGTAAGTTCTTGGGTTTTTAACTTTTTTCTTTTTATAAACTCCTGTTTCACATTTAGTAGTAGCACTGGAAAACACAGATATTTCTGTAGGATGAGAACATTGCCATCTGGTTTGGGAAGGCAGGTGTGTCTTCTTGGGAAGGATGCTGGTAGCATCCTTAGACTAAAGGGGCGGCATGCAAGAGAAAGCAGAAGCATCCTGGGCTGGTACAGCAATCCCTGGGGGAAATGTTCTACTGTAAATCCAGGATCTCAACAGGCTGGTGGAAGGGGACTCAGGGTCTCCAGACCAGCCTCCCACCAGCAGCAGGACTGTCTCCAGTACTGGCTTGGTGGGGCCATGGCTTTGCCTAGAGGAGCCCTGGGAAATGCCATCCTGCCCCTCCTGGGGAGCCTGTCCCAGAGTTTCCCAATGCCCTGCCTGGACCTACTGCCCCAGTATGGAGCCACTGCCCTGATACCATCAGTCTGGCTCTGTGCTCCTGCCCCAGGAGTGGCTGCTGCTTGTCATGGCAGGGCGAGGTGGCTGTGCCCAGACTGCCATCCAGTGTCTGGGCTGGGCAGAGCTCAGAGGAGACCCCAGAGCCAAGACAACCAGGCACCAGCCCTCGTATATCCCTGTGGCAGGCTCCCCACAGCTGCCACTTGTGTGAGCAGAAGTGATTTATGCTGACTTTTCATTCTGTTGTTTAGTAAATCAGGAACTTGGAAATCAGCATGGTTTCTTGTGCGAGCCTCACTAACGGCCGAGGTTATCACAACAACTATAAATCCCCCTCGATTCTGGATGGGAAATCTCATTATTTCTCCTCTCTCCTCCCCTCCCTGGGCCATGAGACCTGGCAGAGCCATGGGAGACAGGAGTTGATTCAATCCAGCTCTGGCTAAAAGTGATCAACCATGAATCATCATCTGCTGGAGACCCTCTCCTTCACTGAGCCTTGACTCCCAGGGAAGCTGTGCTGGCTGGTCCATGAGCAGGAGCTGCCTCCAAGGCCAGAGCATAGAGTGAGGTAAGACACCTCCTGCCCTGACAAGGCCAGTTGCCATGTAAGACAGGTGGTAGGAATTATGCTCATCTACTTGTTTTGTCCCCTGCTGCTTCTCTCTGGGGACACAAAATGACCAAGAGCATGGACAATGATGCTGGGATACCACCGTGAACAGGTCTTCTAGGACTGGAAAAGGCTGTAAAAGGCCTTCAGCCAGTTCAGACATGAGTAAAAACACTCATCAAAAAAGACAGACCCAAAGGGAATTCCTCTCCTCTCTCCTACTGCCTTCTCATCTTTCTCTGTCCCCTGGGAGGGAAGTGTTTCCCCAGCACCCTGCGTCATAGGTCCCACTCCCCTGCTGCCTGCACCCCTCCTCCTGCACCCCCTGAGCCCTAGTGTTGTCTTAAAGAGATGTTCCAGGGCCTTGCAGTTGGCATGTGAGGAGCACAACTTCCTCGTCAGCAGCCCAAAGAAGTCAGATGGTTTGTGACCTTCCCTTGCACTTGGAACACTGGACAAGCTGTGGGTATCCATGTGAGGCCTGAGCTGGTACATATTGTACAAATTGCTGCTGAGATAAGAACTGCTGCACTGAAGCACATCAGTGAGTCCCACAGCATCTTGTATGAATTACTCCCTGACCCCTCATTTTTGGGTAACAGAAGAGGGTGAGGTGGAGGATACTGAGTTGTGTGGGTATCCCCATCCCAACATCGCCTCCTTGCCTGCTCACCCCACCAAACCACACTCCCTCCTGGTGTCCCTGGTGCACTCCACTGCTGTTGCCCCCAGCCTTTCTGCCCCTCTGCTCCCCATATCCCACGGGGTGGGGCAGGACAGGACTGCAGGAGAGGGTGCAGCTCGGGAGGAGGGCACCCTGCTGGCTCTGTGATGGCTTTATAATGTATTCCAGATTCCACCCATTCCCATCCCTGCTGCATCCTATCATTTCCCTGGTTATTTTTGATTGCTGCTGAGCACAGATCTTCGTGTGCATATTTCTGTCACTAGTTCAGTCATTTCATTCTTATGTTCCTACACAAGTCTTGGATGCCTCACTGGCGCTCAGTGACTTATTGCTCTTCAGCATGTCAATTTATTCCAGCATCTTCTTCTGATACCCCCACTGCTCATTTTAAAACCTGAAATGAGCTGATCCAGAGTAGCTGTCTACCCCCACCCTCCGTGGGCCTGAACAATCCAAAGAAACCCCTCAGCTTCCCATTCCTATGTTTTGCCATCCCCTCTGTTTTCCTCCCAGGATTCCACCAACTCACAAACATCAGATTTTATGTATTCTTATGTCTTTTCATTGCTTATTTTTGTACCTTTTTATTTTATAACATTTTTTGCCATTTGCTCTGATGAAATCCCATCCTAATTCCCTTGTTAGGTAATCCCTGGCATGCTTTATATTGCCTCTATTGCCTGTACTAAGGCTGGATTTCCTTTTTCTGAAGTGCCCCGTTCAGCTCAAATATGCAATGAAACCCTGTGATTTCAGCAAATGTTGTTGATTTTCTTTCCCACATGGGCCCTTCTGCTTTTTATCTTAAGCTGTGCAGCCTTCAGAGCCTCATAGATGGGCACATCCACAGCTTCCATATCAAAGCTACGGCCTGAAATGAATTTGCCTTTAGAGCCCTTTAAATGAACTCTCCTCATTTATTTATTTTGAAGTAAGTTCCCACTTTCTAACACTGAGCAGCCTCCAGCAGTTTTGGAGGCAGCATTTCCCCCAGTGACTCTGGCTAATTGTGTGGTGATCACTGGAAATTAATGGCTCATCACTGGCAGCTTCTTGAGGTACAACCTCCATGCGACTTTGGGGCAGAAATGGCAAAATATCTGTTAAAAAAACCCAAATAAACAACCCAGGCAGTAGCCATAACTGTGTGTGTTGCTGTCTGGTTCATAGCAGTCATCTCTGCCTGAACTAGAACCCAAATCCTTCGCACAGCAGTTGCAGTTATTGTGGGGGAAATGTCAATTTTGATAACAGACATTACAGTCAGTTTTGAGGTACACAGAAGTTTAATTCAGAAATCAAAGCTGTTTTGTCAGATGGGTTATGGATTCCTTGCCTCCAAAGTAGACATGAAAATGAGGCTTGAAGCAGCAGACATTCCCCCAAAGACTGCATATTCCCCAACTTTTCAAACCAGAGTAAACTTGAAAGCAGTTATACTCCTGGGCTGAAAAGTGTGTCTTAAAAGCATCTCTTGCAAAAGTATCCTGTGTGTGCTGTGGTGAGAAAGGATTCCCTAAAGCATGTCTCTCTGGGCCGTCCCCTCTGGCTGCCTGGATGCTGCATGCCTTCTGCTGAGGACTTGCAGGCACGTTGCACCTCTGACGCATCCCCAGCTCGGGTGTAGCCTGGGCTGGCATGTTCGGAGTGCCGCATCCTGCCCGAGATGCACTGACCAGGACGTGCCTCCTGAAACAGCAAGGCAACTTCTCCCCCTTGAAGGTTCTGCACACCCGCTCATTTATAAATAACTTCATCCCTGTGTCCCCTCCGAGGGGACACCGCTCCTGCTGCCCTCAACCCACAGACAGCCCCCAGTCAGGGCGGGCAGGCTGTGGGCTTGATTGCGGACCTGCCAAGCCCAGCGCAGGCAGCTCCCTGCCAGCTCCAGCCGGGAGCCAGCATTCCTCAGCCGGCAAGCCTCTCGCCCGATGAAAAGCCCCAATTCAGCTCCTGCACGGCGAGTACCTGACACCTTCCCCAGCACAAAGAGGGCTTTCTGCCTCGCGCCCCGGCCGCGGCTGGGGAAGTGGTGGCACAGCAGCTGCCTCTCGCCCAGAGGGGTCACTGAGCCACATCCTGCACACACCCCGAACAAAACCCACTTGTCTTGGGGGGTGGAGGAGAGCATAGCTCCGGGCAGGTGGCTGCCAGCCGGGCTCATGGCTCCAGGTCTGCCAAACTTCTGGATGGGGTGGTTCTCCCAAGTCTGCAAGCCTTGCTCAGGTCAGTGGGATGGTGAGGCTTGAACTGTGAAGGTTTCAGGACCAGCCCTGCATCTGGGCTCCTGTCTCTGAGCTGCTGACCCGGCCAGGCCCGCTGGGATTACTGGTGTTCCCCCATCTCTGTGCTCCTCCACAGCAAGCCCTGAGCTAGGATGGAGTGGGTGGTCACACGAAGACTGACTTGTGGATCAGACAGGTTGGGCTGGGAGGTGAGTGGTAATCTCAGCACTGAAACAAGGTTTGTGAGGGATGGAGAATAACTCATTTTGGGAGGCACCCACTGAGGATGCACTGGAGAGGCTATTAGTCTTCATACTCTCTTTGCTCTTTCCTTCCTCAGGAGAGACCAAGTTGGAAGCAGTCCACAAAAGTTCCCTCACCCAGCAGTGCCTGAATGCAGGCTACAGTGTATGCCACAGACCCCACAGCATGCAAATTACTCAGCTCAGAGACCCTACAACATTTCTGCTTTTCAGCCAGGGACTGTCAAATGTGATGTGCACAATCCATCCAGGAGAGGACACATATCAGGGCTTCCATGCCTCAGCTGAGCGCCAAAGCCTCCAGACTGGAGCCAGGGCCTCCCTGCCCACTCCCTGTCCGTGCCTCAGGGACTCTGCCTTGCTCATCAGTGGTCTTTGGTCCAATGCTCCCAGTGCGGGATATTGGGAAGCTGCCCCAGCCCCCTCCCCAGCTTCCCTGTCCACCACAGGGGTACTCCAGCCTCGCAAATCCATCTCTCAATCCAGACACCTAAACCCAGACTATGCAGTGCAGAGCATTGCAGCAAACCCCCTCCTTGGCTCTGATCCTGTGAAACCCAGTGTGCCTGTTCAGCTGGCTTCACAGAATCATGGAATCATTCAGGCTGGAAAAGCCCTGCAAGATCACCATTTCCAACCCTTAACCCAGCACTGCCGGGTCCACTGCTAAACCGTGTCCCCAAATGTCACATCCACATATTTTTTGAGCACTTCCAGGGGTAGTAACTCTATAGGTGCTCTGGGCAGCCTCTTCCAACCCCTGACAACCTTTTCTGTGAGGTTCAGGCCTCTCAGTCACCCTGCTGCAAATGCACAAGAACAAGTCATCCTCCCCATATCTGGTGTCCCACAAGTCGCTGGTGGTGCCCAAAGAGGCTCAGCCCATTGCAGGAGACCAAGTTGATGCTGGATGCATTTGTATTCCTTCTGAATGCAAGCCATACATGACGTGAAACATCACATGTCAGGCAGATTGGCCCAAAAACAAAACCAAGATTATTCTCAGCAAGATGTGCAAACCCTTCCCTGCCTCCCTTAACCATCATTCTGCCTTTTATTGCTCTCATAAACTCTCTTGCAGAGAAAACACATGGCTTAAAAAAACCCAGATCCATTCTAGGTTGAGGGGAAGTGAGAAATCCTTGTGAGTGTCTAATGAAGGGATAAAGGGCTGAAGTCCCCAGTAGGTGCCATGGGAGATCTTTCCCAGAGGAGTGCAGATGTTGCACAGGTGTGTCTGCAGGTACCCCAGCACAGTTCACACAGCTCACGGCCACGTGGATCCCCAGCAGCAGCATGCAGGCTGCTGAGTGGGTGCAATCCTTTCCAAACGGAACGGAAGAGCCTTGCTCCATCTGGACACAACAGCTGGGAAGAGCAAAACAAATCAGGATCCAAAGACTTCCCTGCTTGTCTGCTGAATGTGCTAGAGTCCCAGGCTCCAAGCTCTGAGCAGGGGCTGCATCAGGGGCTTCACGGGGGCTGCAGGAACTTCTGATGCTCACAGAAGCTGGTGAGTAGTGCAGGAATGGCTGTGGGAATGGACAGCACTGGAGCAGCCACAGCCTAGGGCATGTCCCTCCATCACCAGTGCAGCCCAGTTGCTCTGGAGACCTCATCCAGCCATGCCCCGGATGCATTTGGAACAATTGGGGGATACACTTGGCTATGTTGAAGACTGAAGAAATTCTTCCCTGTGAGGGTGATGAAATCCTGGCACAGGCTGCCCAGAGAGGTTGTGGATTCCCCATCCCGGGAAATGCCCAAGGCCAGGTTGGTCGGGGCTTGGAGCACCCTGAGATAGGGGAAGGTGTCCCTGCCCATGGCAGGGGGTGGGACAGGAGGGGCATTCAGGTTCTTTCCAACCCAAACCTTTCTGATTCTGAGATTCTCTGTTGCTGTTGCTCTCAGTGGAATGTGCTTGGAGGCGGCAGCAGACATCTCTCCACCTCCTTCTTTCAGCATCTCCCCCTCAACCCTTTCTCTCTCCTGTTTGGAGCTCCCCCATAAGCAGCCTTGGCAGAGATGCTATAAACAGGATATGGGCTCTCTGGAAATCTGCAAGCAGGAGTGGCTGAAGGTATTTAATAGTATCTCTGCAGTAAACAGAGATAAAGGGGGATCAGCTGTATGGAGCAGGGAGTAAGTATCAGATGGAATTACTCTGCCATGGCGACTATTTACTGAAACAGGAAACAAATATTTTTTTGGCTTTTGCCAAAGAAAGATTTCTTGAAAAATGTGTTAATATTAGAAGTAAAAATGCAACTTTTAGACATGTTAAGTGGCCACATTCACTGGAGTTGTATTTACTATATAAAGGTTAACATTGGTCTGTTTATCCTACAGACGAGATTTCCAGAAAATTACAAGAAGGGTCATGTAACAGTCAGCTCCTGCTTGCCTTAGCTTATTTGCCAGAGCCAAATCCCTGGAGCCTGAGGAGCTGGAGCAGATATTCAGAAGGACTCTGAGAACGGGAGAAAAGAAATAACTGAGCTTTAAGTTTTTTCAAGTTCATTCACTGGGAAGGTGGGGGCTGGGCTCACCCTTGTGCTGGTCTGGGGGGCAAAAGACAGAGGGGCTACATCGGTTTCCCCTGAGCTGTGTGAGGGAGTGGCCAGTTGGAGGCAGGCTGAGGAAAACCCATCGATGGTGCAAGCAAGCTGCTTTCCTGCTAACCCCAAAGAGCCATTTTAAAGCCGGGATCAGTGGATTTGATCCCCTGGCCAAGATTTCTTATGTAATTTTACTCTGATCACTCTGCTCAAGAAATGGCGGTGCTCCAGAGAAACATCCAGCCCCCGTCCTTCATCCCGTAAGGACATCCTGAGACATTTGCTGAGGGAACACGGTCATTTAACTTTCTCTCACAGCCACACTGTCCCTTTTTTGAGTGGTGAGACTGCCTTCCACCTTGCCCGGTCCCCCTGTGATCTGGCAGTCCCCTGTCCTGGATGGGCTTGACAAGGTTGTCCCATCTCCTCCTTCTGCCAGTTTTGGGACTAGCTTCTGCCTGCAGCTTCCCACACTGCTCTGAGGGAAGCTCATTGTCAAAACAGTTGTGAAAGTCCTGGAAAATCATTCTGTGTTAAAAAATACATCAAAAAATGTGTTCATTATTAATGGCCCTGCTGTGAGCACCATGAAATCCCGACTGAGCAGTGAGGCAAGGATTTTCTTCAATGAAGCAGTGCTGGTGCAATCCAGTAGCGTTGCTGTCTGGAATAGAAGCTTGAGCCAAATTATTAGCCCTAATATAGAAAAATCAAGGCAAGATACCCAGGAGGTTGGATTAGGTAATTTACTATTTTTCTCATGATTTGCACAGTCTTATTAGCTGGAATCAGCAGGATCTTATGAAGGTCCTGACAGAGTCTGGCCACGGTCCGGAGGTCTTGCTTTCAGCTATGGGATGGCAGCCCTGGGATCCAGTCCTGGTGTCTGTTTAACACCTGGGGACACCTTGGTCACTGGCTGGCATGGACATTCCTCAGTGCTTGGCATCAAAAGGTACAATGTGACCTGCAGCCCATTCATGGCATGAAGAGGCACCCTGGGCTCTACTCGCTGGGTCCTGGCAGCACTTTCACTGCACAGGTGTAAAACCTGGCATTGCCAGGCTGGGTGGGGATGGCCACAGCATGGAGGGGAGGGATGGCCAAAGCAAGCCAACACCTACCTGTCCAGATATGGGCCAGGCTCTGCACCTGCCACCATGTGTGGTACTGTCTGGCTTCAGGCTCCACTATGGGCTCTTGTGGAGGGGGGCAGTTAATTTCTCCCTGCTGTATTTCATTACCTACCCATGCTGGCGAGGTGTAGGAGCTGATAGACATTTAAATATCACACACTTTCAGCTCCAAAACTGAAGGCTGGAGGCAGCCAAGAGCCACTCCACAAGGATGCACAGCAGAATATCTCGGCAGTGTTAGCCGTAGCTGCTGCCAGAGGCATTGGCTGTTGCAAGAGGGAAAATCTGAATCAGATATAATGAACCAACTGGAGATACCTGGGCACAGTAAGACTGGAGACTGCTGCTCCCTGAATACTGCGAGCATCCCAGCATCAGCCTGAAAGGGATTGCCCCTCTCAGATGAACCTTTCCAGGACCAGTCCTACTCAGGGCTCCACCTTCTTGCCTTCATTGCCTGGTGAATAATGAGACACATTCCCAGGACCTCACTTTGTCAGAGAGGTATGAATAGCTTTCCATGACCCTCTGTTTCTCATGCTCAATGTGCAGGAAAGCTGAGCTGTGTCCTGTCCCAGAGAGTCACTGTAAGTGGAGAGGCCATGAATGAATTCTCCAGTATGCCAGATTTCCTTTCCACCTTGTAATGGAGGGACAGCCTGCACTGTAAAGCAGGGGGAGAAAAAAAAATCTACTCAGTTACATCCAAAGACATCAGGTTAAGTGGGGTCTGTACCTTCTTGGAGGGATCAACCCAAAATGCCATTAAAAAGGATGGGTTTTTGCCCTCTTCAGAATAGCAAGCTCAGACTTGCCCCCACTACAGGCAAATGTTTGTACAGATCTCCTCACATATTTTCCCATATTCCCACAAATTTTCCCATATCTGTGAGAGAGGAAGGTGAAGGAAAAGGTGACTTTATTTCAAACAAAACTGTTTTCAGACACTCAGTGTCTCACACCCAACTGGACCAATGTCCAGCATTCAGACTAGAGAGGAGAAGGGATGTCAGCTGGCGAGTCCTCACATCTCCTGGGCTCTCAGCTACCGCCCATGCACTGGCTTTGGATACATTTAGGAGCTGAACTGTGCTTTCATGTAGGTCCCATGGGCATCACTTTTGCCTCATTTTTTTAAAGACTCCTTTAGACTCCTTTTCCCTGGGTATAGTCTGTTCCTTAATTTTATGCTGTTCCTTGTTTTGGGCTGCACTTTATTTCCCAGTGTGGGAAAATAAAGTGGGTCTTGAAAAGCTACTGACAGATGTGCTGCAATCTGAATGGCCTTGGTGCCATCAATGCCTGATATTCTTCTATCCCATTTTGACACTTTTTCCTGGGCTTTGACCCCTCATTTAGACTTTATGTTTCTACTACATCTCTCCATAGATGATCTCAGACAGGTCTTTTGAAGGAGCTGGCATGGCCTTTGCCCTCTTAGGAACAGTCTTTTCTTCCTTCTCCCCCAGGGAAGTCTTGATCCATATTCCTTTGACTGCTGGGTAAGGTGAAGCAGCCATGGCAAAGAGAGGAGTCATTGGGCTTTCAACCACTACCCCTCTCCTGTCCAGCTGGCACAACTCCAGTGGTGTGTCCCCTCTTGCTGGCCATTGCTATCTTCACACCATTGCTGGAAATAGAGGATTAATAAACTGCAGCTCAGAAATGTCAATGAACGTGTGGGTTGGCTGTGTTGGACAGAAGATAATTTGTGGTGAAATCCACAAAACGTCTGGGATTTGTAAATGTTTCATGATGACTTGGCTCTTCTCCAAACACTCCCATCTACTAACAAACATGAGCCATGAATCACTGCACACAGGAAAAACTTCCAAGCCCTTGACTTACTCCTCACCCAGTTTTGCTACACTGACAGCTGAGAGCATTCACTGCCCAGTGGGGAACAGGGGCTTCAGGGTCAAGGTGAAGGAGATATTCGGCAGCCCCATGGATGCTCTGTACTGGCCTCTGGGCGGAGGAGGTGGGGACATGGCACACTGGCTTTTCTGGGTGGCAGCCCACAGGACTGAGCTGGGACTGTCTCAGCTGATGCCAAGATGTCAAGGGCAGGCTCCCTGACACAGCCCAGAGATGATCATCTCCTTTCCCAGAGAATGGATTTACTTTCCACTGCTGAAGGTGGGGCCCAGGAGGTTGCCTTTCTGCAGCCTGGGCTGTTTCTGGTACTGCAGAGCTCCTTGCAGGCTGCCTGCAGCATTTCCCATTAGTTCTGAGTTTTGGACTCTGGAGTAAGGCTTGAGCAAGCTGGCTTTGCATGAAAAGCCCTCAAGAGCCGTTACCTCAGGGCATCTTTGCCATTTGTCACCCTGCAACCAGCAGGACCCACGGGCAGGGAGGTGACTCACCCCAGTCAGGCAGTCCAGCTGCAGGGGACGGATCACCTCAGCCCAAGTCATCAAATACTGAACTGCTGATTCATAAACACAGTGGCTGGCAGCAGAACACTGGCTACCAGTGCTTGGCTTGTGGGTTAGGGACAGACTCACAAAAATAGCTGGTGATGTTGGGGCAGGGTGTCTTAGCCTTCCATCTGTGAGCCCATGCGTCTCCACTCCTGCCTCCATTCCCTAGTGAGGCCAGAAGAAGACAAAGAGGTGATTTCCCAGGACCTTCTGGTCTCTGCTGTCTCCTGGTCTCTCCAAGTGGAAAGCATTAAGGGGAATTAAGCCTCTGATGTGGGCTGTTAGAGCAGCCACACTTTCCCTGGAGCCCTGGAGCACCTGAAAAGCAGCACATCCCTGCGGGGTGGACATCCTTGGTGGCTTTTGTGGTGCGTTGTACAGCCATTCAGGCAGGACCACAGGCAACAGTTTATGCACAATATTGCTCCTGGCATGGCAACAGCTAACAAGGGTCTTCCCCTCCCCTCCCCTCCCCTCCCCAGCTTCTGCTCCAATGAGCTCCAGTGCCATAATCTTCTATGAAGATACAAGGTCGTACCAACGAAGGACTCCTCTGGTTTGAGGGATGCAGGCATTTATGTCAATATAGCCTCTAGTCATGGCATGGAGCACTACAGCTGTTCTTCAAGTGGACGTGAGATGTGATATGTACCTTAGCTGTGAACATGATGGAGGCCAAGGATCTGAGTCTACAGCAATTCCTGGAAAGACACTTCATGTTTCTTCTGAAGTCACCTTCACTTTTGTCATCAGACACAGGGTTTCCCCGTGGGTATGCTGTGCTCTGCTTTGGTGAAGCCCCTTGGATCTTAGGGCTTGTTTGAAGATGGCCAGATGCTAGTGTGCTGTTTCTGTCTGATCCAAGAAATTACCTCAAAAAGGACAAAATGTGTCACTATTTTGTTGCCTTGGATCCCCAGAGACGTGAACCCATTCTCACTACCTGCAGAATTTCTCCTGTGTTTTTCCAGCATCTTTTCCTTGGCTTACAGCAGATATTCCCTCTCTCTCTCTCTTTCTACCTTTTCTTGTAATGTGTCCCGCCAAATGGATCAGTGAGCCAATCAAACTCTGTCTGGCATAAGCGGATAGTTGATCTGAAAGCAAGATTTCCAAGCACATGGATAACCTAGCTGGTCCTGGTATCTCCTCAGAAGTAGGACCTGCTGTGCCATCTCCTGGATGAAAGGGGAGGCTTGAGATGATGTGGGGCAAAAGGAAAGGAAACTTCTGAAATGAACTCCAGACAAACCCATCCTCTCTGTTAGCTCCTTGCAACCTTCAGGTCTGGATTTGCAGCTTGGCCCCTCTGGTAACCTTGTACAGATACTTCAAAGATGGACCAAGCACCTTTGAATAGCAAGTAGAGGACAGAAACAGCTCTCCCAGATCCAGCAGACCAGCCCAAGGTTGGGATTAGAGAAGGGTTCCTCACAATTTCTATTGAAAAACACTGCCACTTGTGGGAGAGGCATGGGAATTTTGGTTTGCTGCCTCCTACCTCTCTGTTAATGGTAGAATGTCAGACTGCACCTGTCTCCATCTCCTACAGGAGATGTGTCAGGAGGAGAAAAGGAGAACAGAGCAATGTTTTGGTGGTCAGACATGTGGCTCCAAAGCCTTGCCAACATCTTGAGAAGAGAAGCTGAGGACTCTCCATTCCTGGAAGTGTTCTAGGCCAGGCTGGACAGGGCTTGGAGCATTCTGGTCTAGTGGAAGGTGTCCCTGCCCATGGCAGGGGGATGGAATGACAGCTTTAAAGTACCTACCAACCAAAACCATTCTGTGATTCTGTGATTTTTGGCACTGTCAATATTTTGCCATCACATGGCAGAAGTGCCTCCCCTGAAAAGTTTGAAATCTTAGGAAAATGCCTTTGTCTGAGATGGACTGAGACAAACTTCATGAAACCTTTCAAAGAAGGAAAGCTACTGAGATGTTTTGTTTTGGAAACACCCACAGTCCAAACACTTTGCTATTTCTGAAACCAAGCTATTCACAACTTCCTGCAGACCTGGAAGCTGCTGCTTCCTGCCAGCTGCTCTGGAAGTGGCTGAGGAGCATGGGAGGTCTCGGACTTGCGGTTGCCTCAGAATCAGAGAATCACAGAATGAACTAGGTTGGAAAAGACCTTTGAGATCATGAAGTCCAACCTATGACCTAATACCTCCTCATCAACTAAACCATGGCACTGAGTGCCACGTCCAGGCTTTTTTCAAACATGTCCAGGTACAGTGACTCCACCACCTCCCTGGGCACATGATTCCAGAGCCCAGTCACTCTTTCAGTGAAGAATTTTTTTCTGACATCAAACCTAAACTTCCCCTGCTGCAGCTTAAGGCTGTGTCCTCTCATTCTGTCAGTGGTTGCCTGGGAGAAGAGACTGACCCCCACCTGGCTACAACCTTCTTTCAGGGAGTTGTAGAGAGTGATAAGGTCACCCCAGAGCCTCCTTTTTTCCAGGCTAAACAACCCCAGCTCCCTCAGCCATTCTTCATAGAGTTTGTGTTCCAAGCCCTTCACCAGCCTTGTTGTCCTCCTCTGGATGTGTTTGAGCATCTCAACGTCCTGCCTAAACTGAGGGACCCAGAACTGGACACAGCACTTGAGGTGTGGCCTCACCAGTGCCAAGTACAGGGGAAGAATCACTGCCCTGGTCCTGCTGGCCACACTATTCCTGATACAGGCCAGGTGCCACTGGCGTTCTTGCCCACATGGGCACGCTGCTGGCAGCTAGGTGGGCAGATGAGCCAGCAGAAGTGGGAGAGCTCAGAGGTACCAGCTTACACTCAGGCAAATGTGCATGATGCGTGTTCAGTGATATTGTGTACTACCAAAAACCATCCACCAGTGAGCTCCTGGCTCGTCCCAGTCCCACTTCCTGGGGAGACTCGTGTCGTTTAGCAGACTGCAGCAGAGAGGAGTAGCAGCCAGGATGGGTTAGCAGTGGGCAGTTAGCGTGAAGGCTCAGCATGTGGCTCCCACACCGCAGGACCAGGAATGCTCTTCCCATGCACACCTGGGATCCATGCTCTTGGGGCAATGCCACACAACCCTAGCGGGGTACCTCTATATGGGAGGTGATAGCGGCTGTGATGGGTGATGGTCGGTGGTATGTGTCTTCCCACAAGGAAGGCAAGTGGTATATGTGCCCCTCTGACTATAAGTGTCAAGACATTTCTCACACAGGTTTTCCTGCAGGGTACCTGCTGAGGGGTGCTCTTGAAGAAGGCCAGGTTAAGGACAGGACTAGAGAACAAACAAGCAAGGAACAATGAAATATTGCAAACACAGAGGCATAGAATGTGTCTGCTGGGAGTGGCTTTGTCCAGTGCCTCTTGGGTGAGTGCCACCCTTTACAGGTAGATATTTTTCTTTCTTTTTCTTCTTGGGATTTTTGTGTTTGGTGAACAGCTCCTACTCCCAGGACATGATTCCTGGTGTGGTAAAGGGAAAGGTCTGTTGCAGTGGTGTTTTCCTGCATTGGTTTGGCAACCCTTCCCAGAGAGCGCAGCGGAGCTGCTTCGGGGCGAGCACCTGTTCCGCTCTCCCAGTAGCCCTTCTGGGCGGCCCTGCGCTCCGGCTCCGGCTCACTGGGCTCCACAACACGGTGACGATAAAGGAGGCAGAAGGGTCTCTGCATGGTGGCTTCAGAGGAACCTTTATTTACACGATGACCAGCCGGTTCCCCAAGAGGAAGAGAGAGACCACATGGTCAGGGAGCTGGGGATTTTCTCAGGGCACAGGGGCGGTGCATGGGTGGAGTTGGGGTACTGGAACCAACAGGGAGAAATCGGGGGTGTGGCCAGGACTAGGGGCAGGGAAGGGGGTGAAAATGTGGGAAGTAAGAAAACAGATGGGGGAAATACAGCATCACAGAGGTCCTTGCTCCTACCAGAACTGCAGAGACTCACACCACGAGCCATACCTGTCCATATCCTTGTGATTCAGAGTTCAGTTAAACCAACAGGGACAATGTAACAACGATGCTGTTGGGCTGCTGGAAGCAAGCAGTGTGTGGTCTCTTCAAAATATCATTGTTCACACTGCATATGGTCACAGCATCTCTGCAGGTCTTCCCAAGAGATCGTCTCTCTCCATGCCCAAGGGTGGGTTTCAGATGAGATTTCACCAATGGCACTAGGCTTCTAGAGAGGTCTTGCTGCACTACAGAGGGCAGTTGGTAATCTGGAGAGGTTGGTGTGTGAGGTCTCATACTAACAATAGCCTTTGATGGAAAGAAGGTGCTCGTGTGGCATTTCCAAGCAGAAGGAGATCACTAGAAGAGATGGTTTGGAAAACCCCGTAGGGAGCTTGTGGTGTGTGGACAGCAAGTCTCCCTAAAACATGTGCAGCATATCTGTGGGGAGTGAGTCTATTATCTGGGGATTTGCAATGAAGTTTTAATTCAGCATTGGAATTAAAATTCATTTTATTAAGGGGTCTTTAAATATTTCCAGAGGCTGACCTTCTCTGGAGGCTGTTGACTAATTAATGTCTGGTCTGGTGTTCTTCAAACTTTCCACACAGTTCAACTTGTTGCCAGCTGCTTTCAAACACATTTTTCAAGAAATTAGGTTGTAATTAAGTACAGTTATTAATGACTGTTTTTCCTGCCTTTCCCATTGGGTTTGCAACTTACTTTTCTCCATGTGGCAGAAAATGGCCAATATTTCACAGGGTGAGTGAAGGAATGTCTAATATGATATTTAACATGTTGATTTTATTCAGTTCCAACTTTGCAACACAGTGGTGATCACCCAACCGCGTAGGAGAGACCTGGGTAAAAAATAGTCACAGTCAGGTCCCTGTAAGCAACGAGAGAGAGGGGGCAGCGAGCTCCTTCACCCTTGGAGAGCCAGTGCATGGGGAAAGCAGTTCATGCAGATAGGTTGGAGGATGGAGAGGAAGAAGGATGGAGAAGAGAAGGTGAAGACCTGCTGGAGTGAAGGGAATCACTCTTGTGCTTAAAATTCAGGGCATGAAACTGGGAGCTCTGCAAATAACGTGAAGTCCATTCGTGTGAACACTCGTCCCCTGCCCGGTTGTCTCTCCGCCCAGGAGGGACTATCAGGGAGACCCATGTGTGGAGAGAGCAGATGGAGCTGAGAGCAGCCAAAAAGGGAAGCGGCACTCCTACACAGAGCCCAGAAGGGTTTTATATACTCTCTGGTCTCCGGTGTCGCTGAGGTCACTCCTCTTTGTCAGGCACATGGCAGCAAATCCCCCTCTAAGTCCCAGATCTCAGAGGCATTATAATAATAAAAGCCTGCGCTGAAGCGTCTAAGCAAACACATCAGCTGAGCAAAGTGTTTTTCCTCAGCCCCGGGACCCAGTTATTCTGGGAACTGACAGTGCTGAAATATCAAGGCAGCAACATCCTCCTGCAAAATCAGCTACCAGAGGGTCTGCAAGGGTGCGGGGGGTGACAGGCAGGTGAGGGAGCCCACCTATGAGGCGGGGACAAGGCGGGGACATAGCACCTATTTCATTTCCTGACTGGCCTTCAGCTGAGTCCTGGCAGCTCCGGGCAGCCAAGGCACAGGGGTGGAGGCAGTGAGACGCTGACAAGTAACACACATATGCACGGCCATGGGGTGCACACATAAACAGTCCCTTGCCAGATGGCTGGGATTTCTCCAGGCCCTTTTTTTCCAGGGTCTCACCCTTTTCCTTTTGCTTTCTCTCAGTGGTCCAAATGCTGTGTGTTCCTAGTGGGGCAGAGGAGCCCTGTGGACTGGCACCACCTTGGCCACAGGGGTGAGTGTGGAGGCATGCAGGCACTCATCCCCATCACTTCTAGCATGTGTCCTCACACTGCACGGCAGGCCTGCAGGCACAGTGTGTCCCACAGCCAGGGACACCCTCACAAGCACCGGGTAATGGACCAACATGGACACTGGTGCTGGAGGCATCGCAATGGCACAAACCCCCATCTGTGCTCTGCTCCCAGCCACAACAGCTCTGCCCAGGAGGGAACAATGAAAATAAGCTGAGCAGCCACCTGCCTGGAGAAGGGCTGAGGGGCAGATCATCCCTCAGAGCACCCCTCCTCCTCACGCAGCTCCAGCCACAGCTGGACCTGTGCCCATTGTGTTTCTTCAGCAGATACCCACACATCCCAGTTGGGCTGCTTCAGCTTATCAGCACCTACTGCTGTCCTTCAGCAGCTGGGACTTGCTTGGGCTGTTCTTTATGGGGTCAGTACCTGATGCCAGCCCTGGAAGCAGCAGGAGGAAGGAATTAGGAAGGAGGTGGGGACAGAGGAGATGGGGAGATGAGCCACCAATGGAGGTGAATCCAGAAAGTTAGGACTTGGCCTTGATCAGGACCCAGGGCAGCCTGTGTCCATTCCCAGAATCAGAGCAAGGCTGATGTCTCCAAAAGGGTGAACAACAGGCCTGCTTCATCAGCTCAGCTGCTAGAAAGGAGGAGCAGAGCCAAAAATCCAGGAGAAAAATGTTATGCAAAATTGTTCATCTGTTACTGATTGGGAGGCTGAGAGCTCAATGCAAACCACCCAATAAAACTGGCTTGGACAAGAATTTCCTGAATCCCAGATTAAGTGAATAAAGATGTTTCAGGAGTTCAGGGCCGCAGTTGGGTGGTTTGCACACAATTTGCTGTTGGTTTCACCCTTTGTTGCTTAATGAAGAACAGAAGGAGGATCTCCCATCTCATTCCACCAAGGGAAAAAATTATTTCTTCTAAATTTAAATTAATTTCCTGTTGCAGGCACAGCTCTGTTTATCTGTCCTATACAGAGGCTCCATCTTGGATTGTGTCTCATTCTGCTCCCTGCAAGACACTGTTCCCCTCAGGGACAGTGGCCTTCCAGGCTGGTGGCGGCGAGGCAGCATGGCAGGATTTTGCATGGTAAGGTTTTTTGTCAGAAGCTAATGGTAAGAAGTGTTTCGAAAGCCTGGTCCAATTCTGAGGAAAAACCTGTGGCGTGACACACGCTGTGTGTGTCTCTGACTCGTTCAGGCCTTCCTGTCCGTACTCTTCACTGCCGCCAGGATGCTCCCGCTTGTGTCCTTGGAGGAAGTCACAAGGAGAAGAGGGTGCTCCACTCACCTGCAAGGGCTGAGCAGCACCAGGTGGGCAAGGAGCACATGGCACACTGAGCTCGCCAGGGACTGAGGGAATTCCCCACTCTTGAAGCATCTGATGTTGGAGAACTGCTCTACCACAGGGCTTGCACAACCCTGAAAACCACTTATTTTAATAAGCCTCTTATTCACAGTGAGGGGAAGGAGCCAGGCTGTGTGCACTGAAACCTTTAGAAAGTTTCATGGCTACATGTCTTGCTCCTAAAGGCATCAACCTATAGATTTACCTATCTTCCTTTTTTTTCCAACTTCTACCTTGCAAGGGAATGTCAGTCTCTTTACAAACTGAATACCTTTAAGTCACCTGGCATCTGGAGCACTCCTCCAAGTGGCATCATGTGCCTTGTTGGGGCTTCAAGCTCTAATTAAGTGTGGAAACAGGATGGAGATCCCTGGAGAAATCAGAGAATAAATTTTAAAGAAGGAAAACTAGATCAGAACAAAAGATAAAGAATTATCATGAGAAACTTGACTCAGTGGTCCATCTCTCTAAACCTCATCTTTAATTTTGTACAAAAAACTCTTCAGAATATTTCCCTTTGCAGAATATCTGGGGAATCTAGCTTCTTAGGAGGAGCCCAGAGGCTCCAAGGACAAAGAAAGCTATTTGCAGCCTTGGGTCTGGAGTCATTACCACCAAACACTAAAATGCAGCTTGTCTAGATGGCAACCCAGGGAAAATCTGACTGTAACTGTCAGCAGGAGGGTGAAGGGCATGGACACCAAGGAGAGTTGTGCTTCCAGAGGGAGAGCAGCAAGAGTAATGGGATGAATGTGAGCAACAGCATATTTAGGCAGGATATCGCGAAATGTTTCCATCTCAGCTATTAGTTTTATTAGGAGAAGTCTCCCGTGGGAAACTGGAAGCTGCATCACTTGACTCACTCCAAGCTCAGCACTAGATAACATGAAGCAGAGAACAGGCGTGTGTTGGCGGGGGTAGATGGCCCAGATGACCTAATGGTCTTTTCCATCACTCCAATTACAATCCAGCCCGGGTAGAGGCTCTTCACTTGTCTCTGTCTGACTCAGGGTAACGACAGGCTGGAGAATAACATCTGAATTTGTTCCAGTGTTATTTTTCCAGTGTCTTCATTTGAGGTCTCTTGGGTAGAAGATGGGCTGCAGAGTGACCTCAGCTGAAGTGACAATATTTCCCAGTCTTCTTGCCAGGTTCTCCTCCTCTCAGGGCTTGTGTGTGTTGGTGTGGGGGCTGCAGGGTGGACTGGGCCCCAAAGGCCAGGTCCTGGGTCAGGAACTGGCACTTAGCAAAGGAGTGAAAGAAATACAGGTACAAAAGCCATCCAGAAAAGCTAGAAGAGCCTCTTACCAGCTTTTGCCATCTGAGACACAGCTGGTGCAGAGTTGGTTATTTCCTCTGCTTGGCAGTCGCTGGGTTCTTGTGGACTGATGGTGGGAGCAGTGAGAGGTGCAGGATGTTTTGGTGCAGTCAAACAAGCAGCAGGAGCTGAGTGCATCTTCCTGGTGCTTGGGGAAAGCACAGCTCCGATGAGATGGTGTCAGGAAAGATCTAGGGATTCATCTTGTCCCCAAAGGGAACCCTCTGGGAGCCTGTTCCTCTGAAAATAAAGCCTTTCTCAGCTCCTGAGACCTCATCCCATGGTCTGAGCTTGTCAGAGGAGTGCAGACCGCCACCTGCATAGCTGATACCCATGTGGGACCCATGCTGGGGTCCTCCTCTCTGCCCTAGGATGAAGGTCTGAGTTTACTCTGGAGTGGGGACCTCACAGCCTGTGGCAGTTCCCCGTTCCATTATCCTTAATGTCTGGGAACAATATTCCTTTTTCTCAGCTGATTTCACTCTCCCCTTCCTTCAAATACCCTTTTTAAACTACTTCATCAGAAATCTACCAGCCTCTGCCCAGGCTATCTGTCAGAGGACATGGGGCACAGGCTGCCCTGTGCTGTTCATGGCTGAGACAAAGCAATTTATGATCTACCAAACAGTTCACACAGCCTCAGTTCACACAGCCTCAGACCACCCCTCTCCCGGCCACGTGCAGAGCCAAGTGGGACGTGCAGGGAGACAGTGAAGGGCTCTGGGCTCAGACTGGTGGCTCTGGAACCCATCCAGCTTCTCTGCTGAAATCTCGCAGGTTCCCTCTGGCTTCATAGGGCTTGGGTTTGACACTGCTCAGCAATACAGCTCAAACAGGTATGATCCAGCTGACATTTCCATGCTCCTCCCATGGCAAAGTACTTCACTGAAGTTCACCTCTTAACATCAAAGATATTTCTAAGTGCATTATTAAGAGGCACCAAAACCTCTTAAATACTTTGTTAACTAAGAGCCTTGACAGCGAGATGGAAAGGATCCCTGTGAGATGTGCAGCGAGGGGAGCTGGAGGAGAGTGTGAGAAGCCAGCAGGGGGAACAAGGGGTGCACAGCGATGCTGGTGCCCTGGCTCCACCTGTCCTGGGGCTGCAGGAGGATCCTGAGCTCTGCTGAAAGGTACATGCATGAATGCTGGAGCAAGAATCTGGGGGCACTGGGAGGCTGCATTTCACTGACTCTACAGTTTCCTGAGGAAACAATCTACATCTTCCTCACAAGGGTCAGCAGAGGGGCAGGTGCTGATCTCTGCTCTCTGGTGACAGTGACAGGACCCTCCCCCAGAGGGTTGAGGGGCACTGCAGAGGCTTGCCAGGAAAAGGCCCCAAGGCTGCCAGAGCTCCAGGAGTGTTTGGACAATGCTCTCAGGCACAGGGTGGGATTGTTGGGATGTCTGTGCAGGTCCAGGGGCTGGACTCGATGATCCCCGTGGGTGCCTTCAAGCTCAGGATATTCTGTGATTCCCTGATTCTATGAGTCTTGTTTGCTAACTGAAAAATTGGACTTTGTCATTTGGCTTTGCCTCACTTTGCTGTCTAGTCTAGGAACTCTCTGGGATTCTCTGCAGCTGGAGAAGAAATGTGGATCCCTCCAAATGGAAACTCCTTTCAGTACTTTAGATGCTTTTCCAGAGTGGGCTGCACTGCCTCTACCAAGCCCATGATACCCTTCCCAGAATGCAAACATTGGACTGCTTGTGATGCTTCCTAAAACATTCTCATTTTAGAAATACCTAACTTAATGCTATAGAAATCACCTGGTCTGTACTGCAAAGGGATAGCATGGATTTTCTTTCCCTCTTGGAAGCAATTGGTATGCTGCAAGCACAAGAACATCATGGGAAAAGCTTGTTTATGGGATTACTGACAGGACAGAATGGTTGTCTGGGATGGGATAAAACCTTATCTAAAGAAAAACACAGACAGATACTTGGTGGCACAGGAAAAAATCAAGCTGGAGGGATGAGGGGTTCATAGGCACTGGAATACAGAAAATCAGGGACACTTCAGTCAACATTTAACAATGGCTTGATACGAGATCTGCAGGCCACTCTGCGATGATGGAACAGGGTGAATGGGGACTCCTAGGAGGGTTCAGGCTTCAGCCGAAACTCAAGAACAGACAGTCCCACTGCCACTGCAAGGCTGGACAGAACCTTAACAAGCACAAGCAGGGAATATCATGGAGGTGGCACTGCTCCTGCATGTGATTTTAGTGACATCATCACCAAAATGGCACATTCAGGTCTAGCACTTTTGCTTGAGAGTGACACTGAAAACTTGGAAAAGACTCAGGAAAGAATGAGAAAATTATCCCAGGGCTAGAAATCATTCTCAGTGAGAGACAAATGGAACATGATCTGTTTCGTTTATCTGGTTTTTAAGAGGTGATTTAATCATGGTCTGTGAGAACTGCTGTGGGGGAATACTTTGAGTGCAAAGGCTCTTTAAGAGGGCAAAGACAGAAAAAGATCCAGGGATTGGAAGGCAAAGCTGCTGGTTGCTGGGCTTGAGATAAAGTAACTATTTTTAACAGTGGGAATAACTGACCATTGGAACAAGGAGCCCAGAGACGTGGTAAACTCTTCATCCCATACAGCCTTGGAACATAGACCGGCCACTTTTCTGTAGATGTGAACTGAATCATAAGCTGCTGGTCTTGGTGAAGTTAAAAATGTGAATTTTCAGCTAAGAAAACCTGAAATGACCCATGGTGGCATGAGAGAGATATTCCGTCTCCATCACACTGAGATGGTGGCAGGGCCAGGCTTAGCTCCCACTGACACTGGCAGAGGCAGTCAAGCACAAAGGTGCTCTTCCTGTGCACCAAGTCCTTCCTGAGACTGCAAGATGTCTGCTATTGAACCTCCCTTGTGATCTTTCTTCCTTTCCAATGTTCCTGGGTAATGTGAACAATTACCTTTCTGCAGCTGACTGATATTTTGAAAATATATTTTGGAAATGTATTTTCATGAGGAGAAAGCTCCTGGGAAGTTGTATAGAACAAAACTTGGTGAAACAGGAGTGTCGTGGCTGGGACTTGTGGCAGCTTAGTTGCACTCAGCCCAGCTTACAGGAGTGAATTGGTGTTACACATCTCAGCGCAGCCTGACAAGGTTGATAACATGAAGGTATCAAGGGCAGGATTTCATGAATGTGCAGAGTGTCACCTTTGGAGAGGATCCTGGCTGAGGACCCTTGGAAGGGAGAGTCCTCCTTTCCCTCAGCATGCAATACATTTAATTTCCCCTGGCACTGCTGGGAGGCAGCCCCCAGGTCTCATTACTCCCAAATTCATTGGGTTGCCTCATTTGAAAATTTCGGTAATTCTCCTAAAAGGCAGATCTAGAACAACAGAACCCCATTTCATTCTAGGAAAGCAACAGGTTAGGCTTCTCAGAACAAAACTGAAAATAAATTTTCTTGAAGAAAATATGTAATGAGTTCAGCCTGAACTTCTCTTGACACTGTCTGTTCAAGGGTCAGCAGAGGGGATGTTGGGTCCTGCAGATCCTCAGGATACACTTTGTTCAGGAATTCCCTCTTCCCACTTATACTGGAGGGTTAATGATATTTTCATTTGGGGATAATGTCCTCTTGCCTTTAGAAAGGAAAACTACATCTTTCATGAGTGTGGTGATGAAAATTGCTGGGCTGCAGCTGGCACGGCAGAAGCCTTTTATTAGTTGCTTTCGCCCAGGAGGAGTCAGTGGACTCATCACTTCTCCAGGCACCTTCTGTGGCATCACAACAAATCAGTTTCTGAATTAGGGAGGCTGGGAGATACTGCAGGAGCTCCCAGGGCATTGCTGGATGATATTACAACAACCACAGCATACAAATAACGTAGTTCTGCTCTGTGGGGATGGGGTCCCTCCTCTGTGTCTTGTGGTTCTAAGAACGTTGCAGCACTGCTACAAAAAGATGTCTTCTGCTCAGTGAGATGAAGGTTTGTGTAGGTGGTCTTTGCATCTCAAACGCCCTTCCTCTGATGTGGGAAGACTCAGACAAGCATCATGACAGGAAGGTGGCATCTGACATCGATGTGACTTAAACTGCAGGCTTCCCACATGGCAGCCAAGCTGGTCACCTTTCTGGTGCTCTGCCCAGCAGGAAGAATGATGCAAACAGCAACTGTGGATGCTGGCACTGGCTGGAAAACAGAACCAACACACATCTGTGCCAGCTGCACCCACCTTCCTTGTGTTTGTGAAGATTCGGGCCCACCTGATCCATGATCAGAAGCCACTGCTGAAGACAAGTTTTACCTAAAAATGTTATTGAGGCTGTGAGGAGTCCTGCATCCTGATACAGATGTGGAGAAACACACCTGTATCCTTACACACATTTCTGTGCCCTAGGAAGGACTTAAAATCTTCTAAATTACTTCTCTGTGAAACTAGGAATATGTTGGGAACTGAGAGATGAAGACAGAGCCTTCTTTGTAATCAAGCCAAACCCATTTTACCCATCCCTAGTTGCTTCCTACATAACTTTATGAGCACTTTCTTGTCATGGAGCACTTGGAGTGAGACATGTGTTAGCTGACTGGGAAGATGGTTCATTATTATGATGTCCTAGGTCTGTCTGAACATCACACCATGCCTGCTGTTTGGGTGGGACTCACAGAGTCACAGAACAGTTTATGTTGGATGGGACTTTAAAGACCCTCTCATTTCAAACCTCTGCCACAGGCAGGGACATCTTCTACTAGACCAGGTTGCTCCAAGCCCCATCCAAAGTAGTCCCAATAATTTAGGAGAAATATGTTGGAAAAGCAGATGAGTTATTTGCCTCTGCAAAGACCCTGAAGAGAAAAAACAAACTGAATGGCCTTCCTGAGTCTGCTTGGTGCATGATACACAGCTCTGCTGATGGGTGTGCAGGATTTGTGCAACAATGGTATGTCCCCATTGGACCCATACTGGTATAGATCTTGTCTGGACCAGGACAACTTTAACCAGTGTCTGCATTTTCTTTTTCAGGAGGCACTTGGGGCCCACCCTGGGCTTGCATCTCCAGAACAGAGGCACAGCAAGGCTCTGGCTCCAGTGCAAGGCACAGGCAGTTTGGGCTGTGCAGGCAAGGGTCATGCTGCCAAGGGCATTCCGTGTTTGTAGCTGAGTGTGGATGGTCTCACTGCCTGGACATGGGCACAGCACACGCTTCCCATCTGTTCCATCCCTATCAATAGGAGCTTGTCCTCACCATGAAGAGGGTGGAGGTTATCCCCATGGGCTCAGTCCTGTTGCTCAGCCCCATTGCTGGGATGCCCTGTTAGCTGAGTGCTAGCTAATGGAAAAATCCTGCAAAAGAAAATTGGAACAGGAAAGGGAATAGGAACCTTACTGGGTCAGAGCTACAGCCTGTCTTGCCTGCAACTAGCAGAGACAATAGGAGATGCTGTTTTGGGGGAGACTTCTGCAGCCCACACACCTCCTACTTCAGTATTCATGGTCACAGGGCTTGGGACAGCAGAGGGCATATGCCTGACTGTTGCCTCTGATACTCCTTTATGGACCTGCTCTCCATTGGCTGGTCTAATCCCTTTCCACCCATGCTGACAGCCTCTTGTGGCAGCAAATACTTGATTAGGGAGGCTGGGAGATACTGCAGGAGCTCCCAGGGCATTGAGTTTTACTTACTGCGTGAAGAAATCTTTCCTTTTCTGTTTCAGAGGGATGTCCTACCAGTGCCACTGACTGCCCCTAGCTCTTGGCCTTGGGACTGATTTCAATTTCACCTGATTCACTCCTTTCAGTCACTTCAGTCACATCCCTCCCAGTTTTCTTCTCTTCAAACTGATGAATCCCAACCTTTTCAGTGCTACTCACAAGACAATCCCTCCAGCGTCTTGATCATTTTAATTATTAATTGAACTGCCCTTAGTGTATGAAAATTAGAGCCTTCAGGTCTGTTTCTATCCTCTATTTAACTTCAGAGGAGATCTGGAGGATCTTCTCTTGGGGCTCTAACTGTTGTGAATGAACATTCAGCTACTTGAAAATACATCCTAAAAATATCAAGTGGCTTATTTGTGGGGTTGGCTACAGTCCTTCTGGATTTATAGTTTCTTTATAGGGTATTGCTCTTGCTCCAGCAACCTGCATTAGTAGTTGCAGATGCAAGTGACCTACTGCTAAAGAAAATGTGAGGAATTCTCACAGCTCTGCAGAAAGAAAAGGCTTTTGTGGTTTAACCTCAGGCTGAAGAACAGCAAAATTGTGACGGCAACCTTAGACTGAGATCAAACATCTCACAGGCCAATGTCCCTGGTGGTTTACCATAAACATGCATTTATTTAACACTGGGCTGCATGTGGTCTTGGAGCATTTGCAGAAGAATGGTTGATGTGTCTCACCCTGCTTCCAGAGTTGTCTAAAGATCCCAAGACTTTGCTCTGCAGAAGCACTACTGTGGTTAGGATTCTCAAGGCTCACTACAAAAGTTAAGCTGTGTCAAAGGAAGATGTTTTTCCAGGGTCAGGGTTGAAGGACACGGCTCTGGTTCACCAGCATACTGTAAGTGTGGTTGTGAAAGTCCATCAGAAGGGCTTTGAGACAGAGAAGGTGGACATTTACTTAATTATATATATAATTATTAAAATTGCTGTTCTCCTGAAATGCTCAGTGCCAAGAGGATGAATAAAAACCAATTCCCTCCCATGTTACACCTGCTTCAGCTTCTGCAAAAGCACAGATGAGTGCTTTTGCAGTAAGGGTAAGGTCATCTTGAGCATGGCATCAAGCTCAGCATTTCCCAGGCTTTACGTTCATCCCACATCCCCTGCTCTGTCCTGGTGTCATGCTAGTATGGTCCCTCCCCTGGAAAAACCAGGTAGAGCTTGCACTTGGCTTCTGAGCCCAGAGCCCACAGTGGCAGCTCTCCAGTGAGGATTCTGGTGGCAGGACGCAGAGGGCCATCAGTCCCCTGTCCACTGCACCCAGCACAGTGTGTGCAGGACACCGTGGGGCAGAAGGAGCCGGTTCACCTGCCTGCTCTTTGCAAAAGAACAGCCACAGACCACACGGAGCAGAGCATGGCAGGTGAGGAGGTACCCACCTGCCCTGTTCCCCTGCTCAGAGATCTGTGTCCCCTATGGGTAGACCCAGGCCTGCCCTTGCTGTCCCCACGCAGACCCTGTGCAGCACAAGCAGGATGCTGACCTCTCCCTGCACAAGGCTGGGCACAGCCTGTGCTCTGGGACCTGCTGACTCATATATCTGACTCACTCCAAGGCTGAATTTCCATTGCCACAGTTGCTCTCAATTGCTCTGTTCTGCCAACTCAAAAGACCCCCACCCACGGGGATCCTCTCCCTGGGGCAAGGAGACTTAGCCCTGCACAGGCGAGCAGCAGCAGCACCAAGGGTCACAAAAGTGGCTGACAAATGACAAGTGGGTTCATGGTTTGGCTGCTGACGTGCAGAACAGAGCTCTGCACACAGGTATTGCCTCTACTGGCTACCTGCTCCCTAAGCAGGGCAGGAGAGCCCAAGAGCCCCACTTCACCCTCCAGTGATAGCTTCCAGCAGGAGGCTGCCTGGGACAGGTGCTGTCTGACTGTTCCCACTTGCAGCTGCACAGCCTCAGCCCAGGGATCCAGTCTGAGGTGTGCTCTGGTCCAGGCTGGCCACACACATCACCAGTGGAGCACCAGGCTGCTGTTGCCCAGTGCTGCAGACCAGCCTTTCTGCTCTCCCCTCTGGAATGGGGTGCGTGGGGTCACACGGAGCAATTTGCCTTCCTCCTCAGGAAGGGATGCAGAGCCTTGCCCAGGTGGTAAAAGGAGCAGAGCTCAGGAAGAAAGGAGTGACCTGAATGGGTGTACGCCAGCCCAGAACTTGCTCTGGTGGCCTGGTAAGTGTGGCTCACCTTGCCTTAGGATTTCCAGTGCACTCTGTGCTCCAAAGCCCATCTCACCAGAGATCTCTCGCCACTCAGGAATTGCATAGTTACCCAGGAAGATGTCCTTCCAACAGGTCCCTGTGCTTGTTGTGAGAAACAGCTCTTCCCTTGGGATGCAAGAAGAGGATCCACTCCAAGTCAGGAGAGTGCAGGATTGGCCCTTCATTTGTCCCTACTGGTCTCAGGAATGGGGTCTCTTTAGCACAGCTGTGCTCCCAGCATTGTTGGAGCAGCAAACCCACTGTGCTGAGGAGGGAGGACAGGCTGGCTCATACCAAGCTGGTTTGAGTTCAGTGGTGGGATCTCTGGGATGCTTGTAGTCCCCTGAGCCCCCTGTGCTGCCCTGGCACCTGCCAGCCCACACTGCCTATCACTTTATTGCTCAAAATCCCCACCAGACCCCAGTAACATGGAGAAGCTCTGTGCTGGCCCTGGGGCCTGGCTAGGCTGGAGGCTCTCCTGGGACAATGACCAAGTGCTCACTGTCCATCTGGTCTGTTGTCCCCATGCCTTGTCCTCTCCTGTAGGTCAGTCCCAGGAAGAAATGTCCTCAGCTGCCAGGTCAGGGAAAGCAGCAAAACATCTCTGAACATCTACAGAGAGGATGACCTCTGGTTCACAGCACCCTCCCAAGCTTCCCAGATCAATGAGCACAGGTTTGGTTTCTTCTGCTGACCCACTATGGTCATCTGTCTGATCTGTACTGTGCCCCAGACAGGGCAGTCTTACCCACATATTTAAGGAATTGTTGCTAGACAGATGTCCAGCACTGCTTACTGAGAGATTACATTAATCTGAAATTTTGAAATTGAGTTGAATTTGAAACCATTTTACCATGACTGAACCACTTTCTCTTTCTGGAGGTTCCCATCCCAGAAGATTATGCTAAATCAAGGTCTCTGCTTTTCACCCAGTGACCTTTCACATCCAAGAGCAGTGTTCCAGCTCACCAGAACATGTGTCATTCTTCATCCTGGAGTAAAAGACCTCCAGAGGTTGACCCACAGGCTTGATAAGAAATGCTTAACCCACATAACCCACCCACAAACTTCCTGGAGCCTTGCAAGGTGCTGGAAACCTTTCGCCACCCAATTTCTGAGTCTCCCTTCCATTTATCCAGGTGGTGCCTGTGAGGTACAAAGGAGGTGCCAATGGAGTTTTTCCCAGAGGATGACTGTTGCTGGGTCCCATACATTGGAAGATAGCACAGCATACAACCAGCACAGGGTTAGCTCAGCCCTGGGCCAGCTGTGCATGGGTGGGTGGTCATGCACAACCTGTCCCCAGTATGTGGGGACAGGGCTAAAACAGCCAGAGGCCTAAAACACTTCCCTTGCAAAGAGCTCTGTGACAGACAGACCTTTTCCATGTCTGCCCTGCTGGGAGAGATCCCAAAATAAATAACCCCGAGGCCCAAAGCCCCAAGGGACATGAGAAGGAGCAGGGAGTGGGCCCAGGCCAGAGCACTCAGCCCCACACACAGGGCAGCCACACAGATCTGTGCTGTTGACAGAGCCAAGAATAATTCCAGCATCTCTATTTAATGCTATTTAGAAAAACCTCCCTCTCCAAAATAGTGAACTTCTCCAAAGACAGGATCAATATTTATAAATGCCATGATTTCCATGCCCCCGTGATTTATCTGCGACCCAGGTTGGGCAGTGTTGCTGCAGCCCCGGCTGGGCGTGTGGTCAGGGACAGTGTCCATCATTTTGGCTGTTCCCAGGGAAGCAGGATGCACTGGGGCAGCCTGAAGAGGAGGTCTGGACTGTTCAGGGAGGCTGCTGGGCAGGGGTAGCTCAGAGAGAGCCTGAATTTTTCTCCCACATGAAAACATGATGAATTTTTGAGGGAATTCAGTGCCAACCCAGTCAGGATAAAGTTGCCCAGTAAGGCTGACTGGTGGTAGCTGGTTTCCCACATCAGAAAGAGCTGGGGACTCCTCTGTGATAGCAGAGGGAGTAGGGGGTAACTGTGGACACAGGAGACCAACTCCATCCTCCCACATCCAGGTTTCAGGTCAGCTTCCCCCTTACCAGGAGCATGTTTTCTTGGGGGACAAAGATGATTTTACTAATTTCTCTCTCTCATGCCTTGCCATCCCCTCCACTGCTCCCATTCATCTGACCGTGACTGCTGCAGAAAGCAGATGGGGGGTTATATTTACCCCTCCCCTCCCCCCACGGTTCAATCTTTAGCCCAAACAAAGGAGTCAGCAGACGGCAGGGACAGCACGCTGTTGTTGAGGATGGAGAGACGATCATCAGCAACCCCATAAAGTGATTTTTAAAGAAAGCTTCCTTTGCAACACCACTTCCCAAAATGTCCTGCTTGGCATTTGGACTGGGATAGCCAAGGGACAAGATATGGGGTGCATGTTGCTCTGCCTGCATCAGTTAGGGATGGATCTCGCCGTGCTAGATGCCCCCCATCGGGACCCCTCCCACTTGGCCCCCATTCATCCTATAACAAGACAGGTCCCGGTCCATGAGAAAGGACCCTTATGAAGTGTTTGAGGCACTAATCCTCTGTGATGGAGGCCTGGAGGATGGATTCTCACCAGAAAGGTGCACAGGGCACAGATTTACCTGCGTGGCTGAGCAATGGAGAACATCCCCCTTGACAGGACAAGAGAGAATGGCTTTAAGCTGAAGGAGGATAGATTTAGGTTGGATGACAGGAATATCCCTGTGAGGGCAGTGAGGACCTGGCACAGGTTGTCCAAAGAAGCTATGGCTGTCCCATCCCTGGAAGTGTTCAAGGCCAGGCTGGATGGGGCTTGGAGCAATGTGGGATAGCAGAAAGTGTCCCTGCCCATGGAAGGGGGATGGAACAGAATGACCTTTAAGGTCCCTTCCAACCGAAACCATTCTGTGATTCTGTGATCAAGCCCTTCGCTCTTCTGCAGCTCAACACTGCTGCCCAGAGAGGAGCTTCTGATCCAAACCATGGCACTACCCTGGAACCATCAGGGGGCTGCAGGAGATTCCATCCTCTGCTCCTCCAGCAGAAAAAGCAGAGCACAGTGGCAGGCAAGCTGAGCATGCTCCCCACTCCCAGCCAGCAGCAGGCACTGCTGTGCAGTTGCCTGCCTGTGCTGAGGGCCAAAAAGGGATTGGCGGCGTTCTGCCCCAGCAGGAACATGGTCCATGCAGCAACTAGGTTAGGACGTGCAGAGGGACATGTGCCATGGGGGGTAGTTTGGAGGGAGAGCAACTAAATCAGCGAGTGAACGCACAGCTGGAGCCCTGCCAGCACCTGCCACCCCGGGAAATAGCTCTTACAGAGCCCCAGGGTCCAGGCATGAAGTCCCCCTCCCTTGGGTTATTATGCAGCACAGGATACATGAAACATGTTGGCAGTAGTCAGTCTAGGGAGAGCTGAGCAAGGGAGGGAGGAAGATTAATAGGAAAACAAATCAGCACCTAGAAACGGAGCAAAGGGACAACATGTAGGGACCCAGACCACCGGGGATGCTGGATCACAGACAAACCCAGGCACATGCATGGAAGGAAACACAGGCTGCGAGAAGAGCTGGCCACCCAGAGCAAAGGCAGGAAAATGAAAGGAAAACACTTTATTATCTAAATGGGGATACGATTTCTGGAAGAACAGACTCTTCAGCCCAGGAATGGTGTTTGAAGCACTAGAACAGCTGAGAGAGGTGTTGATGGGGGCTGTCACCAGAAAAAATGAGAGTACAGAGATACTGTTTTTCACCTAAAGCCAAGGCACGGGAGAAGAAATAGATACTTGGTTCTGGAGAAGGGAACACTGCAGCAGCAAGGGCCTGCAAAGGGAATAAAGCAGAGGAAGAACTGCATGCGCTCAGGGCAGTCTGCAGCTTGCAGATCTTGAAGCAGGGATCCTGACAAGCCAGGAGTTTGCTGCTCTGCTAACAGCAGCAATGGAGAGGAGGGAGGTTGTGCTCACACAGAACAGGAGCTGTTGACTGCAGCCTCTGGCAGGGGAGAACTGCCCAGCTCACTGCAGCACAGATGCTGAGCCATCCCTGCTCACCATGAAGCCCCTTCTGCGGAGCCTTGGAAAGAGGGAAGAGTTCAAGTTCAGCTGGGCATCTCTTTCACCACACGCAGATGGATCTTCAGTCTGTTAGCTTGTGATAGTACTGGTATGGCTGGAAGGAGAGGCCCAAGGGATGTTCCAAATATCCCAACAGACATGAGTACTGAGGCAGGACAGTAATTTGTATAGCAAGGTTGGTGAGACCACAAAAAAATCAATGTGACAGGTTCCAGTAGCTCCTACCTGCCAGTAGCAGACAAGAGGTGAACTCTGGGCCACATTTAAGGTGGGATTTTGCTTAAAAGAGGCCAGGCACTAATAGCAGGGGACTGGAGAGCTGACATCATGGACAGATGCCTAGGCATGCTGAGTGGAGGATGAAGGCATGCCTGGAGTGGTGCCAGGGCTGGATATTGATGCTTAGCTGAAGACAAGTGCTGTGCCCCATCCTGAAAGGAATCTCTGCAGCCTCCTGAAACTCCAACCTGTCTGTGGAAAGACTGGAAGAAACCTGATCACATTTTGTAACAGATCACAGATATGTGATAGCTGCAACAGCAACCACAGAGCCTGGGAACTGGACTTTCTAGAGGCCACAGAAGTCAGAATCTGATGGAGAAGCAGAAGATAGCCTTTGGAAAGCCGGATCTCAACATGTTCTGCTCTGACTGGATCACCATACTCAGCAACAGAGTGAACACAGTTCAGTATCCTGTGGGAAGCTGGGCATAAGACTTCCTTCCCTACATACCCCACAGAAAGAAGCAGGAATGGCAAATGCCATGGAGATGGTCTCTCTTGGGAATCACTGCAATAAAAAGTAACCAAGTCAAAAGCCAAGGAAGCTGATGGATCAGGAACTGAGGGCAAGAGGGCATTACAAAGTCAGTCTGGGTGCCAGCAGCCCACCTCTTCAGGGAAACTTCGGTTTGGCTGGAGAAACACAGAAGTGAAATATTTACAGTCCCTGCTTCTTAATGGGAGCAGGGACTTCCCTTCCCCGAGACACCACCCAACTCAGTTTTGAAGGGCAATTTAGATGGAATAACAGGGCAACTTACAGTCTCTGAGTGCAAGCCTGGAATGTGCTGGCAAAGGCAAGAGGATGGGGCAAAGGGGGGCAGAAACTCCTCTGCCATGAACCAGCTGCTCCAGTGGCAGGAGGGAGGAGGACTGGGGTGGGAGGAAATCTGGTTTGGTACATGGAGAGTGCACTTTGCTTGGTAACTCCCAGTGTGTCCTCTGGGACAGCTCAGAGGGGTCGTGCATGGTGTTCCGCTCCATTAGCAATTACTTTATGCCAGCACATGTAAATAATTATTCTGGCACAGGTTCCCAGCAGAGAGCTATGTGCAGCCCTTCAGAGCCTGTGCAGCGCTGACCCCCAGCACAGCCTGTGCTGCTGCCTTTCTTGAAGACCAGCACCAGGAGCGAGGAGATTTGTGTTCACACATGGACAGGCTGTGCGTCCTTGCATCAAAAGTGCTTTGGAAAATTAAACCATCTGTGCAGGTGAAGTATAGTTCCATGCGATCAAACTCTCTGCTTCCCCTCAATAACTCGCTGTGCAGCCCAGCCTTTTCCCTGAGATCGGACCCTCATAAGAGAAGCCTTGGGGTTAAAAAGATGGGAGAAATGTTTACAGAAAAGTGAAGATAAAAGAAGTTCACATGACTTGATATTTTCTGTGAAAGGTTTTGCTCAAGACGGAGCGTTCAGGCCAAAGCCAACAAACTCCTGAGAACAGAAGCCACACCACTGATGTTCCTCGGCATGGTACGACACGCAACAAATCTTTCGCCCCAGGAATCTGCCTCTTTCCAAACTCCAACAGTGCCCTCAAGTGCTCAAAAGAGAAGCCGCAAGTCAGGGATGGAGCTTGCTACCACCCAGGAGGGGAGAGATGTGGCTGCATGGCCTTAAGCGTGGTTAACTGCTGTCCCTGCCTGAGCTAAGGTGAAATGTCTGTGTCTTTTCCTAATTCTTTTCCCCTGAATGGGTAGATCTGTGCCGTGTGATAACCCATCTGTCACCAAGAGATGCTCCAAGAGCATCAAAACCAGATTTAAGGTCTGTGTTGCCTGGAAAAGATGCACATATCACAAGCTTATGGAAACAGCAAAGTTTGGATTTGGCCACTGAAGTGATCCCACCCAGCTAGACCTCCTGGATCCATTCCTTCAGAAGACGTGACTTCTGGAGAGGACTGCGTCTCAGTGTCCCAGCTCTGGACGGGAGGTTGGGTTTCACCCCATCTGACTCCCTGCCCTGAGCTTTCCAAGCAGTGTGGAGGCTGTTTTGGCAGAGCTAGGCAGGGCTGTCCTCACTTCTTCAGTGGGCTGGGTCTCAGCAAGAGGGGCTCTTTCAAGGGACAGGTGATAAGGCCTGTTTGGATCTGTGGGACTTCTGCCTGCTCCCAGTGAGAGTGGTAGCTGGAGACATGGTCCATGCTCACCTGGGCTCCTTTGTGTGACACTCAAGTGATACCTGGCAGGATGCTGAACTCAAAACCAGCTTAACTCACTTAGGTCTTTCCCTGCGGGTTCCTTGGAGAGTCACCAAGACTTTTGTAGAGCTTTATCCTGCAGTCCTACACTTTGGGGAAAGGAAGCACTCAATGGTACAGCTCCATTCACCAGGACTTGCTGTACAAGAATTAAGATGTTTTCAAGGGACAACTGAGTGTTATTGTGCTGGGAATGGACAAAGCTACACTGGGAACCTGTTTGTGTCCCCTGTTTCCTCACCCTTTTTCTTACTTGGGGAGACTACTCCTGGATCATGGCATTGGTTTGATTTACATGGCATGGACACAAATCCCATTGATTTAAGCAGCAGAGGGGACAGAAACAGTGAGATGGGGACAGGAACTTCAGAGTCTGTTTTTGTCCCTGTAGCCAGTGTGTCATGGTGCCTCTGACCACCCTATCCTAGCCTTTGGAGAAAAATCTGTGTGGCTTCTCTGAAGGCATACGTGTTCTCTTCCATTGCTGCTCATCATGCCACTGCCCTGTCACCACAACACACCATCATCCATCCCCTCCAAGGTAGGAGACCACAGGTGCTCTTCCAGCAGGCTGCTGTCATCCCATTAGGCCCCCCTGAATCACAGACACCGCCCAGCAAACACCAATTTCGGTTCCAGAGCTGGTTTCAGCAAAAAGCCACCCCTTCATGACCTTTTGCTGCACTGCCTTGATCTGGGCAGGGACATTCAGCTTCTTCGTCTCTCTAATTCTGGCAAAAAGCTGTTCCCACAAGTGCGTGCTCCAGGTGCTCGCAGGAAGTATCACAATGCCAAACAGACAGGCAGACTCACAAGCCTGTAGCCAAAACCTCACCCCTTTCTGTGCCAAAGCTGCAAGTTTCTCACACAAGGGACAATTCTCAAGTTATCAGGGACATCAGGACTCCTCTCTGCCATCAAAGATGGCCTTGCAGGAAAGGTTTTGTGCCTGCAGAGAAGGCACCTGCTGTGACACACAGCTCCTGCTCCGCTGTGGCTCAGCATGCCTCAGACAGCATGAGAAGGCTCTGCAGCAAGTGTACATCTGACAGTGATGTGGATGTTGCTTCTAGTGTAGCAATCACTGCCCTTCATCTCACCAATACTCCTTGGCCAATGCCAGCCTCTCTCCCAGCAGCCTGGAGCAGGTCATTCTCACAGCTGGGGTGTCATCTCCAGGTCAGCTGCTGTCAGCAGCCACAGAGCAAGAGCCACCAGTGACTTCTCAGTATCACCTTGCTTTAATCATCACCAGCCTGGGGATAAAAATAACCAGATCTGGGTCCAGAGTTCTCTCACACACATGTCTTCAACACTTAAAAAAGGAGCACCCAAGAGAAAACTGGTGGAGTGGTGATTGACAGCTGCAGCAAAGACAACGCAGTGCAGGAGACTGGCAAAGAACAGTAGTCTGAGCAGGTCCCCACGAGCCTCTCTCCACACCTCCACAAGAAAATAGCCTGTCCTGCTTGTGTTGCATTCACCAAAAGTGACCTTGAAACCTGCTGCTGCGATGCCATTTCTATTGTAATGGCAGAATAACTGCCATGCCACTCTCGGCCAAGAATCCTGGCCAAGAGGCATTTCCCTGGCAGAGCACAGAGGCCCCAGAGCAGAACAGGTCTCATCATGAAATTGTGGGTTTCTAATTAATATCCATTTGTCTGCAAGCTGATCTGCTTGACCACATGCCGGGCCCAGAATTTCATCTGCTTCCCTGGGGACAGGGCTTGGCAGTTGCCAGGCTCCACAGTCCCAGGCCCTACTACCTGCCTGCTGCTGGTTACCAGGTCACACACAGCCCAGGATATCACTCTCTACACCTCTGCACACTTATCCTGCAATTAGCACTTGTTTATGCAAATGAGTCAGTTCATTAGCTCTCCTTTGCAATCTATCAATAGATGGAGCAGATAACCCCCTTCCAGGCCTGGGAATGTGAATGGAAACGAACCTGCTACCCCATGTACTGCCTGGCAAGATTGTGGTTTGTATTTTTTTTTATTTTTCATACAAATTTCAGCCAAAATCTTTCTGCCTCTCCAATGACACGAGTCAGACAAAACTTCCCCAGAGCTCTGTTACAGCCGAGCACAGAGGGACCAGCAACTTTCAGGTGTGCAACCATACAGAGAACAGAGAATGCCTGCTCGACTTTAGTACTCGGGAGAGGGGTCTCTCTGAGCCGGCCAGGGCATGGTCCCCGCACAGCTGTGGCTTAGCGAGGCCAGCAGGGACATTCGGTGGCTGGCCTTCGCTGCACTGGCTGCTGGTGGCAGGGCCAGTCCCACTCACTGGGGGCATCTGGAAACTCTCACAGCTGCTGAACAAAATGCCCCCAGAGGGCCTTTGTGAGCCACGGGCTGGGTCAGGTTACCGACAGAGGGATAGGGAATGGAAACACAGTGAGGGCTCTGGGAGGAACAAGGAGCTCTCCTGCAATGGCAGAAACACAGATAGGGGTCTCAGGGAGGAACACGGAGTACCTCTGCTATGGCACAAATACAGATCAGGGTCTTGTGGAGGAACAAGGAGCACCCCTGCTACGACAGAAATACAGATTGGGGTCTTGTCACCCCTGCCCTGAGAGCAGGATGCTGGCACGTGGGCTGTGAGAACAGCCTGGTCCCACCCTGCATCCTGTTGCACACAAAGTGACACATGACTGACATGCACAAAACATGGGCGAGCATGGTGGCATTCAGCATCGGGGGGCTTCTTAGCTATTTGAATATCTTAGGGGCAGCCATACACCCCAGGGTCCCTGCCTGTGACACACACACCCCTCAGCACCCCAATTCTAGACCTGGTGCCCCAGGTGACCCTGGTGTCCTCCTCAGCACACCCCAGTGAGATGCCAACCAGGACGGCACAGGGAGCTGTGCCTGCAGCGTGCTGGGAAGCCAATGGCTGGAAACCAGGCAAGCAGGTAATGGAGCAGCAGATCAGGACCCACAGCCAGGGCTGTGTCCACCTGCCCCATGTCCCACAGCCGGCACCCCAAAGTATGCCCAGAGCGTGGGCTGGAAGGTCCAGCACTGCCCAAGCATTCCCTTGGCCCAGGCCAAGGGCAGGTGACTCTGAGGTGGACATGGCTCCTGTTGCCTCAGCCCCACATGCCCCCCACAGCTGGCTGCGCCCGGCCACCACCACCACCTCCGTCAGGGAACGAGGCCCGGCTCTAACACAGAAAGGTGATGTCTTATTACAGAATCACAGAACCAATTAGGTTCAAAAAGGCCTCTGAGACTGAGTTCAACCTATGACCCAACACCACCCTGTCACTTATACCATGGCACTTAGCACGATGTCCAGCGTTTCCTTAAACACCTCCAGAAACAGTGACTCCACCGCCTGTCTGGGCAGTCCCTTCCAGTGTCCGACCGCGGGGGCTGCGACGGCGGCTGAGTCGGGCAGGCACGAGGTAGGGGTGCAACAGCAGCCGCCATGGCCAGCGGGTCCCTCAGGGCTGCCGGGGGACGGTGAGCCGGTGTTGCCGGTTTTAGGAGCTCCCAAAACAGACACAACGTCTAGTTCAGAAAGGAGACATCGTTTAATCTGCGCATGGTGTAAGGTGGAGGCCTCCACAAATCAAGTACACTAAGGGGTAAAAAGCTGTATCTTTTAGGCAGTAAAATTCACACGAACCTGCCTATCTAACATATATTCTCCGCCTACCTAATGCATATTTATTTCGGTGACGTGACTTGCGCAATGCTTGAAACAGAGTTCTTTTCATTAAGTAACTTCTGTTGTAAAAGTTATCTGACTACATCAGTTACGTTTACAAAAGATGAGAAAATTCAGCCAGGGGACACAAAATTCGACTGGAAGACAACACGGGGGAGGGGGCGGGAGGCCCTGCCGCGGCCCCAAGATGGCGGCACCGAGAGGGGGGAGCGGATGGCGAGAGGCGCGGCTGTTGTTGTGGAAGCTTTATTGTTCCCGCTGCCGCCGCCGCCCGCCGTGTCCGCCGCGCCGCGCCCAGTAAAGGTAAAACCATGGCGGCGGGGCCGGCCGGGCCCGTTCGGCACCTGGGGGTCGGGGCGGCTCGGCTCGGCTCGGCTCGGCTCGGCTCGGCTCGGCTCCCCCGCGACCCCGCCGGGCTGTCCCGGCTCCAGCCAGCCCTCGCTACCCCGCCTCGGTGCCAGACCCGCGCCGGGGATGGGGAGCTTCGCCTCGTCCCGGGGAGCCGGGGGACGAGACGGGACGGATGGGTGCCTCCTCCACCCGCAGGGAGGGACCGATCCCTACGAGGCCTTTCAGGCGGATGAGGAGGTTGAGGGGGGCCGAAGGGTGCCTCTGTCTTCAACCTGGCCGGCAGCGGGGACCCCAGTACCCCACCCACGTTAAATCGAAGTCAGCCTTGTAGGTGCTCCACAGGTCCTCAAAAACCGCAGTCCTTCTCATTTAAAACACTTCCCGTGTTCTCTCTGCCAAAGGGAGCTGGGCGATCCCATCGGTGCCTTGTGGCAGGGACCCTTCCTTTTGTAACCTATACATAAAATATGCTTCCTCCGGGATTTTGTTTCTACCAGTGAGCCAAAGTCTGTCTGCTGGGTACCACTGACCCTCCAAATGTGTTATATTAGCTGTGCATTAGGGCTGTGCCCCTGCTTGGGTGGTGTGACCCTCCAGGAAGTTTTTTAAAGGTAGGCATGGAAGGGGTTTATCTTGTGCTATGGTTATAGCAGATTTCTCTCCTTGCTTTGGACCACTAATCACATCTGTTCTTTGAGGTGATCCATGAAGACTGACCCTTCAAGAGACAAATAAACAGATTTTTTGCACTACAACGAAAAATGAGCGGTCTCATTTGGTTTCCTTTGTGATCTCCAGCTCGAATGAGCTGCTGCAGGGGAGCAGGGAGAAGACAGCCTCAGGGCTGTCCCTGTCCCCAGGTCAGGTGAGGTGTGTTACGGAGGGGTGCTGTGGTGGGTCCTGGTCAGTGAAGCCCACCTGCTCCCTGCAGAGGGGCAGGCTGCAGTGAGGTGAGGTGAGGCTTGGTGGCAATTCGCTCTCCTGTGCTGGACAGGAAGGCTGACACACCTGATTGATGGGCCAGACATGACATAAGGCAGCAGGATTCTGCAGGGTTTTGGTTCAGAGATGCCAAATGTCTTGTGTTTCAGGAGGAATTTGGGTTGACACCCTGGTTCAAAGACAGGGTGGTGCAGGAACAGCCTGTTGGAGTATGGACCAGAACAAAGATCCTTTCCCAGCCTCCGTGCCCTGCTCATTCACTCTTGTTTTCTCTCTTTCCAGTGTATTTTAACTGCCCTGACATACTACTTAGAGAAGGTGCCAAAAATGTCCCTGTTGTACCTCAAAAAGCAGCTCAGCAGTTATAAAATTCTTCCAGGAGATGGAGGAAGCGCGTTGGCTTTCTGGGGTGAACCGTACTCGGTTTTCACAATGCCGCATCTTCCTCTGCTGTTTTGGAGTGGCTGCACTCATGTTTGAAGAGTTGTTGAAAGTCATTTTGTCTTAATGGAGTTTTGGTGCTTTTCTGAAAGTCTGATGCAGGATGTGACAGCGGTGGAAGTCCAGGTGTCTTGATAGACTCAGCTCACAGTAATTCTGTGTACTTACTAAGCAGTCTGAGGGAATCAGATCTGTTTTGGGGTGACCATGCCTGAGAAGTGTAATTTTAAAGGCCTTTGCATCAAGGCATCTTAGGGGTGTGTTGAGCCCTGTCTGCCCTTGGCTGTGGGCACAAATGGCTCCTATACTTCTGCTGATGCAAAATGGGTCACAAAAACTGGTCAAAGTAGTGTAGTTTTGGCTTTTTTAACAAGTCACTAAGAAATTGCAACACACTGTGCTCTCTGATGTAAACCTACTTGACAAAAAGTCAGATGCCCAGCTTTTGTTTTTTGGGGATGTTAAGGGAACCTGCAAAATATAATTAGCACTTTTGGTGCTCTTGGGTGCAGTGATCCATGGCTGAGCAGTGACTGGAGCAACTTTGGCAGTTTCTTTGGGTTTGTGCAGGTTTTCCACTGCATGATTTTGCTTGCTTTTTGGGGCAGCCCTTGGTTTGAAGAAAACTTGCCATTAAGAGCTGAAGCAGAGCTGTTAGTTTTTCGATCTGTTGTATTTCTATTCAGAGCATTAGTGCAGACAGACAGCCAAAATGTGTGGGGTTTGAGTGGTATATTCTGCTGCCTTTAGAGACTGTGGAGCACTGAATTTAGTCAAAGTGTTGCATATTTTCCTCTGTTATCAGTCTGCACTGATGCTCTGAACTGCAACAGAATAGATTGAAAAACAAATTGGTGTTCCCTGGTTCCTTGTGTTGGATTTCACATTATCCTCTGGGCAAGCTGCCTGCTCTGCCCCTTTGGAGCACCCCAGAGACAAGTAATGACCCCTCAGCCTCTTTCAGCACTTCAAAGGCTGAATTACTTTTTGCGTAAGAGGTAAGAAAATTGAATTGCAGTCCTTGATTTTCTGGCTTTCCAATAACCTTCAGTGTAAGATCATCATCTTGGTAAGAAAAAAACAGGAAACTGGTAAACAGGCGCAGAAAGTATTCAGATGGTGATTTAGGGCTGTCACTGCCCTTAACTCCCCAGAGCTAAAACCAGAACATTGCCCCTCAGAGGCCACTGTCATGCCCAAGGGACTGCAGAGTTGAGCAACACGAGAGATGTATCTCAGCTTTCTGTCCTGCTTTGTTCACTGATTTCCATGAGGATTGTGAAATGAGCCTTTGATTGAGTGCAAAGGGGCTGGGATGGGGTGAGCCCCTCTCACAGGGCAGAGAGCCTTCCTGGGCTGGCAACCATGCCTCCTGCAGTGACCACTTTGGATTTTAGCTCCCTGAGCAGAGAGCTGAGTGGGGAGCAGGAGGGTTGTGGGGTGCTCCTGTGAGCCCCTCTGATCAGCTCCAACAGAAACGGCTTTAACTGAGCACACAAAAGTTGGATTCTTCCATTTTGCTTATCTCTTCCTGTCCACCTTTTTTCCTCCCTGCCTTCTTAGTTTTAGAATTTTAGAGCTTGCATAGGACTTGCTTTCTTCTAGTTTTGCACTGGGTGTGCAGAGTGACTTTATAAAGCCTCCTTATACCTGTGAGCACTCCAAGTTCCCTGTCTCTGCGTGGCTGCAGCAGAGCAGTAGGCTGTGGGTCTGTGCCACACAGAAGCACTGTGCTCAGAGGGCTTCATCTTTTGGCAGTGTGGCAATAGTTGTTGGGTTTTCCCAGATTTTTTTTTTTTTAAACTACAAAAAGCTTGCTCCATGTGCATCTCCAGGAAGAATTTCAGGCATGGAATACATCCTCAAGCTAGCCACTGAGATGGATACAGGAAGAGCTTTTGTTGTTATGTTATTAATGGCAGCAGCTGTGTTGACCAGCACCTTGTAAAAGTCCTTGATTATATAGCAAGGGATATACAGAATCCTTTTGCTTAAACCTTAGAGGCATTACAATTCTTTCTATGCCTTGTGATGGATGTTCCAAAGGTGTGGGTATTGTGGCAGCAGGAACTGCGAGGGAGGGATGGTCTCATCTGTGCACCTTTGGAGCACCTGTCTCTGTAGAGTCTGATTGCTAAAGTGCTCAGTCCTAAATTTCAATTATCTTTTGATGAACCTGGTGATGTGCATGGCTTTTGAGTCTGTTGGATCTAGATGGAAGTAATTATATGAATAATGAAGAGAAGTGATTTAATTTGGGCACAGTTTTCAGTTATGTGGATAGAATTGGGTATCCCCTTTCCTCTCTCCTTCTTCCTTCAACTTCCCCCAAGAAGGGTTGTTGCTATCAAGAGACCTTTTCCCTGTTCTAATGTAGCTTAAAGAAAACAACATGATAGCCTCAAACTGTGGAGATGTGGGAGGACAGAAATAAGTGGGAAAAAGGCAGAAAGAGCTGAAACTGGACAGTGGAGGGTGATGTTTTCTGCAGACATATTCTGGACCTCCTGTACTTGGGAGGTTCAGAAGAAAAAGGGGTCATCTTTGCTGAAGTGGGTGTCCTGAGAGCAGTCACAGATGACAACTGCTGCTTAAGGGGGACAGGGGGACAATTATCAGCATGTTATCAAGTAGAGCCTTAGGAATTTTAGACACTGTTGAAAATTTGGATTAAATGGATTGATCTCGCAGTTTCATTGGAAGTCAGTGGAAGGAAAACTCCTAAGCCACCTTGGTACTTCCTGTGGAAAGCTGACAGGATGGGGCTTAAGATATCCCCTCAAAGGATTAATTTTGCAAGGCCCGTTTGTTGTGCAGCTCAGTTGGGCAAATGCCCTGTCTCCTTTGTCCCCTTTCTGACTCCAGTGAGCGGTATTTTGGAAGAGGGTAGTTCACATGTGGCTCAGGTGTCAGAGGTCCCAGGAACAGTCTGCTTAAGCTGTGTTTGACCTTAAGTTTTAAGTCCCCAGTGGGCCTGCCTCCCGAGAGGAGTCAGAGAAGCAGCTTTAAGCTGAAGAAGTGACAATTGGCTTTTTCCTACCAGTGGTGTTGGCAGAAGCAGACAGCTCAGGCTCTCATTGTTGCTGAAGTATCTGTTACCTGCTCTGACAGAGAGATTCCCAGTTCTGCCCAGTCCCCCAGCCAAATCTCCCAAAAGTCATCTAGAGGATGGCTGGGATATGTAGTCACACAAACTCAGGTGAGAAACGAGATGTAATTTAACAGTGTGGCGGTGGAGGCTCCTCCCCCTAAAAATCAGTTCTTATCACGACTGGGCTCCTTACTGGAAGAGAGGCTTTAGCCAAACCCAAGTTACTGAGCCTGGAAATCTGGGAGGCAGTGATGGATGAGCAATCAGATTGCTGGTGGTGGTCCCTTCTGGCCCTAGGCTTTGAATAAAAACTTTGAAGTGTGCTCTGAATAGGGTGCAATTGCCTTGAGGCTGGTCTTGGCCAACACCCCTTGTTATAAATGTCTGTTCTCTTTGGCAGTACTGGATGGTTTGGGTCCCTATAATTAAAGAAATAAAATGTATTTAAACAAATATGTCTGTGCTAATTGCTCAGGACACATTTTCCAGTGCTCTGAGTTGCTGTAATGAAGAAGGGGACATGCTGGTAGGCTGCTTAGAGCTTCACTGTTTTGAGCTCTCATGAGCAAATATGTCTTCTATATTCCTGCCAAGAATTGAGGGAGCAGACGGTGCTGCTGCTTCTTCCAGCTTGCCGTGGTGCAAGCAATAGGTTTCATGTAGGAGGCTATTCATGGCAAAGTGAGCAGACGTTCTCTTCCAGGACATCAATGTTTCCTGCTTATCCTTTTGTAGGAAGAGCCATAGCTGTTATTATTTAACTAGCAGACCCAATTTCAACTTAGATACTGGAAGTCCTTCAGCTTCAGGGAAGGAGTGGGTAGACTAAAACTGCTATTACATTGAGTTTGGCAAAAGAATCGGGTCTGTCTCTTCTCCCACGACCAGCAGCAACTCTGCTGATGGCAGCTTGGTTCCTTGTGATTTAAAATGGTGTGGGAGGAGAGCAGAGCCTGCGCGTTGGATTGACTGGAAGTGCAGGTGGCTGGCCCTGTGCATGGGTGAGGGGGTGGATCTGGTACTCAGAAAGATGAGCTGCAGGTCAGCCAGCCTTTGGCAGTGATGTGCCTGGAGAAGCTCTGGCTCTGTGCGGGGCAGGAGGGTGGGCTATCAGCCTACTCGGGTTTTTCTGCCTTCCACAGAAGGACCCACCCCGACCCTGTGCTCTTGCTTCAGAAGTACTCAGAAGAGCTGAGGAGCATAACACCTGCTTTGAGGTGATGTCAAAACCATCTGTGATCTTCTCCTGGTGACTGAAAAACAAGTTTCATAGCACTTCATCTTTAAAGCCCAGGAGAGCTCTTGGCTGCGCAGGAGAGCTCTCCTGCATGGCTGAGATCCACCAACCAGTTGTTCAGCCTTCTGTAGCTCTGGGATGAGGTAATGTCTCTTCGATTCTTCTGTCTTCCCACACCCACCACAGACAGTGCCATGCAGAAGGACAGCTGGGGTCCTGCCTGTCTGTGGACGGGAAGTCCCGCTTCCCACAAAAGCTGAGCTCCAGAGGGGTTGGTGCCTTGAAGAAGTGAGATGCCAGCTCAGCCTGCACCCAGCATCTGCTTGTGACGTGCTTTGGTACAAGTTGGGAGTTGCTCTGAGCCTTATTTCCTGCAAGGCAGAGCTTCGAGACTGGTGTTATGTGCATTGGCTTGTTAAAGCTTGTACCCTGGTGATAGGCTATATTACTCCTGTTCTCTACAAGAGAGGAGGAAGCTGAGTGCAAAGATTTTAAACATTGAGGGTCATGTAATTCATGTCCATCCACGTGCTCTTTCTCTGATGCTTATACTGTTTTGTGGCCCACGCCAGTGTTAGGCATCCTGGTGTGTAAACAAGGCAGTAACATCTTTGTCTTGTCTAGCTTAGATAAAAACTCCAGGTGTCCCACTGATAAAAATTCTGTTAGCAGATGTCCTATCTGTTCTCCGTCCTGCAATGGGGCAGGGAGGCGGGGAAGTTAAAGGGAGGCTCTGGTAGATGGGATTAGGGTTATGGACTTCTGCCAAGAATTACATTTTAGGGGAAAAGACACATAAATCGATGAACTGAGACCATGGTGTGCTGAGAAGGGGGTGCTGAAGGCCCTGGGCTGCAAGGAGACTTGTGTCACTAATGTTCACATGGCCCTGCTCATCTTACCAGTGATTTGGGGGAGAAAATGAACTGGTCCCAAATCACTTAGTGTCGCAGTGTCTCATTAACAGCTACATGGAGTCCAGGGTGAATAAGGCAAAGCAAATGAACTATTTATTAACTTACAGAACAGCTTTATGAATGTAGCTCGCTTCCTGCTTCTGATGTTCACAGAAAACTGCAGGAGGTAACTCAGCCTCGAGCTTAGCCACCTACCAAACCCATTGGTCAATTCCTCAAAACATTCATCCTAAAATATCTCTTAAGAAATCCAAAACAAAGTACACAGCTGCACGATACTAATTAGTTTACAAAAACTCTTAGAATTGTTTCTAATAGTTTTGCTTGGGAAAAAAGGGAGAAGGAGAGAAATCTCACAGAAGTGCTGGGAAAGTTAGAAGGTTTCTCTGCTAACAGCTTTTTTAGCAGTCACAACTTTGTGCTTTGCAGGCCCAAGCTAACACCTCAGATTCTCCTCTATGTTTGGTGTGAACAGGTCTTCCTGCCCTGCTTCCCCACCTGCCTTTCCGAAACTAGCTGCTGAATTCAGCATCAGCTCCAGCCCCTGGCTGCAGGCACAGCCTGGCACTGTAGTGCCTCATCTGATGGGCACTCACACCTCTGTGAGATGTATGGCAAATCAAGGAGGCTCTGCTCTCTTTTTATAGCTCCTGGGGCTCAGTACTCAGTCCAAATTTGCTCATTTAGGTTTGAACACTATCTAGACTCTTCAGCTCTCGCAGTATGTTGCTGGTTTTGGGGAGTGTGAGTTCAGAATGAGGATCTTGCTGTAACCAAAGAACTGAAGCATAGTAAACTACTAAAATGTGTAAACTGAAAAGTCATTTTTCTTACTCTTTCCTTTTGTTTTGTAGAGAGAAATGCTACTAGGATCCATTTCCCTTTCATTATCTGGGCTTTGTGAAAGCAGTGTGGAGACCAAGGCAGGAGGAGGCCAGTAGGTGCCATGGAGCTTCCCTGTTATGGCCAGAAGCTGCTGCCCCAGTTGTATGCTCTCTGCAAGGAGCAGCACTTCTGTGACTGCACCGTCTTCATTGGGAACATGCCTTTTAGAGCACACAAGATGGTTTTGGCTGCTGCCAGCCTGCTGTTTAAATCCGTGTTGGACAGCACAGACACCATCTCCATCGATGCTTCTGTGGTGTGACACCTGAGGAGTTTGCACTCCTACTTGAGATGATGTACAATGGCAAGCTCCCACTGGGGAAACACAATTTCACCAAAGTTATCTCTGTAGCAGATAGTCTGCAGATGTTTGATGTGGCTGTTAGTTGCGAAAACCTCCTCAGGGATCTCATAAGCTGTTCTGCTCAGGACCAGGTAGTGAGAGGAGTCTCCAGTCAGGAAGCAGATTCATCTGGAAACCAGGCTGAAGCTAATTATCTGCCCCAGTATGGAAGACCTGATGAAGAAAAAACATTTATCATCCTCACTCAGAGAGCTTCTCCTTTACCTGGCCCTGGAGAAGCAGAAATTGAAGCAGGTGTTTCTCCTCCTGGCCAGGAACTTACTGTGAATCGTACCTGGGTTCACCAGGACACGATATTGAGTGACTCCAGGTCCCTCCAGGAGGATTCAGGCTCTGGCCCTGACCAGCCTGCCCACGCTGAGTGAAGTGGCTGTGTGGAAGAGGAGCTTGTTGAGCCTCCACAGGGGAAAGGGCGATCGAGGGATTTAGTTGAGACTTCACAGGTCTGGGGACAGCATTGCTTCTTATTTGCAACACGTTGACTCACATTTGCCTGTTTTGGGGTATTTTTACTCTGTGTTTGATCTTTTTAGTTTGCCCTGTGTTGGGAGCAACACCAACGTATCCCCCTGCTCTGCAGGGATTTTCTTCCTTTGGCTTTTGTAGTTGCTTCATGCGCATTGCTCTGCCAGAGCTGTAGTGAGCAAGACTTTTCTTGCCCAGGCGTGTGATTGCATCTGCCATGCAGTGGGATCTGTGTTCGTGCCGGACATGAGACTGATTAGACAATCTGTCTAACAGCAAGTGAACAGAGTTGCTTGCTAATGCTACCTTATCCTTTAAACTCCTGTTCAGCATGGGGGGAAAACAGAGGCTGTACTGGGTTTAAAATAAATGTTCCATTTATAACTAGTGTTAAGTAAACCGTTGGTTTTCCCTCTAGGGTGTGTGATGTCTTCAGAAGGGATTTATAAGTCACAGTTTTCCTGTTACAGCCCATGTGCTGGTTACAAACTGATGCCTTTCAATCACATCATGCTTTCTGTGAATCTCTTCAATTAGCAAATAACTCATCTTGTTTCTCTTGCACAGCAGCAGAGAGCAAAAGCTGTAAACTGGATTTCTTTGTTCGATACAAAAATGTTTTTTCTGAGGCTCTTTCTGATTCCCAGGCTGTGCTGAAAAGACTTGAAGAGTGCAGAGAAATTGATGCCTCTCAAAAGGAGGTAGGTGTACTTCCACAAATGATGCAAGTTTTTTCTTCGCCTTGCTAAGGGCTCTAATAGTTTGTGCCTTGTTTAGGAAATTGTTTCATGGGAAACTGGTGCCTGGTTGTTTGAAGGGCAACATGTGCTCACCTGAGTGACACCCTGGAGAGAAGCATCTGAAAGTGCAAGTTGCTCAGGCATGCAGGTAAAGAAGTATGTCCTGCCCTGAACACATCCTTGTGTTGTTGGAGAGCTCCAGCACAGATTTCTCTCCTCCTGTTTATGCCATTTGCTTCAGGAACTATATCGACTTGTAAACGACTGACATATGAGATCCCAAAATAGATTTCCCGAGCCCTCGGCACTGTCTTGCTGTGAAGCATCTGCTGCTCTCTGTGTATGGCAGAGCTGCTGAGGGAGGAGTGGGACAGGGGGTGGCAGGGGGAGCTGGGTGCTGCCCCATGGTGCTTCTCCTGCCAATGTGCTGCTTTAAGAGCAGTCAGAGCTGGTGAACGATGCTTGATTCCTGTTGGAGGGGGTAACTGAGTCTGCTGCTGGGCATGTGCTGAAGAGTTCTCTGGGCTCTGAGCAGTAGTAGCCAGATGCCACCCATTGTCCCAGCTCAAAGTCAACACAGAAACAGGATGTGACAGTGGAGCAGGAGGACACAGAGCTTAGGAATGATTGTGGTGAGTCCAGGTGGGCACTTGTGCTGGCTGCACACTGCTGTGCAGTGGCAGGGTCTGCAGAAAAGATGTGGCCAGTGTGGAGCAACGATGGGACTGTGCTTGCTGTCCTCAGCCCGGCCATTTCTGGTAGAGCATTTTTCATACCAGGCTGCATGAACTGCCCTGCATGCCTTTCTGATGGGGAAAAAGTATTACTGTTTCACTTCTGGCTCTTACGTGGCTCCATGGTTATTTAGCCTTTGGAAGCTGAGCAGTGCTGTTCCGTAGGCTGGGGGCTGCCATGCTCTCTAGGTTCCCATGTAGTTGCTGGCTGGAAGCTGGCTGGATCCAAGTCCTTCCAATAGCAGTGTGATCACAGGACATGGTACATTTTGGCCATTGTGATATTCTGCTTATAAAAGCCCAAGGCCACATCTTTATTAGAAAAAACCCCAAACCTGTGACAGGAGGGAGGATTCCCTTGAACTGGGGAGGGCAGGATTGTTTTCTGCTGAGCCCTTAAATGTTCACGGAGGGAAGCTCATGTTCCCTTAGCTGCTGGTTCTCCTGATGTTGTGGAATATAGTATCTTGGGGGCTTTAGGAGAGAGATGTGGGTCCTAATTCATGTTTGCCGTAGCAAGCACAAGGCCATCTGGGCAGACAAGCACCTCTGAGTGCCCTGCTCAGAGAAGGATTGCATTTTTGTATGTTTGTTTTTCACCATGATCAAATAAATGTGAAAAGTTTAGGGTTTTACCTGTTGTCCACTTTTACAAATGGAGCTGAGCTGGGGTGGGTGCTGTGCAGTGTGGATGGGTGCTGCCAGAAGGGATTTGGCAGCTGCATGCCCCCGTGCCAGCGGGCCCCGTCCCTGCTCCTGCCTCCCCTTACTGCTGGTGGCAGGGCAGAGCTGTGCCGGCAGAGTGCCCAGGCAGGTGAGGTGCAGCTTCTGCGCTGCACAACAGCCCCGTTTGCTATTGCTTTGCAGTCACTGCTGTTTCGTGTTCCTTCAGCACTTCAGACCCAGCAGGAAGGGTTTACAGATCCATTCCTGGCCCTTTGTGCTCCCAAATGAGCTGTTACAGCAGGAGCCAGGCAAGAGGTTGTGGAGCTCAGAGCCAGTTTGGGTGTCTGACCACAAAGCGGTAGCTGGACAATTTTTTTGCAGCTATAAATAAATGCTGAATGAGTGAGAAATGGATTTCCTTTAAGCCTTCCTGAAAAATCACTTTTTAACTGTGACAGGCATGAAAAGTGTCAGCCCCAGGGCAGTGGGAGAACAGGCTGCAGCCTGTTATAAGCAAGAGCTCAGCCAGATCTGTCCCTCTCTGAAACTCCCCTCTGGGACCAGCAGGACCTGTGGACCATAGCACTGAGTCTGTTTCCAGCACACAGAGCAGCTTTTCCCCACCAGAGCCTGGTGTTTCCTTTGTGGGGGAAACACAGCGGTGTGTTTTTAAGGCCATGCTTGAAGTGCAAGTTCAGCTCCAAAGAGCCAAACTTGGATGTATAGTTCAGGATGAGGTTGTGCCAGTGGTAGATGTCAATCGATTTTTTTTTCCTCTCCTTTTTTCCCCCCTCCCTTTCTTTGTATTCTTTTGCTAGTCATTTGCTTGAAGTTTCGGGTGCCTCGGGGCAAGCAAAAGTGTGTCCGGAAGCCGGTGAGACACTGTTTCTTTGCAGAAAGCATTCTTGCTGGTTGTGCTTGCCCTGCTGCAGAGGAGATCTCCCATTCATCGGGAATATTCTCTCGGGAGCCTTTTGGAAGTAGCTGATCTCTCTAGGCACGCACCAGTTGTTTTGGGCAGTAAAGCCTGGGCAGCATAGGAGTTTAGGGGGATTTTGCCAGCCTGCCTATTGGCACCAAGGCTATCCTGGCGTTTGGGCTCCGCTGGTTTCAGTGGAATTTGGCCTTGGATGCGTCTCTCTTTCCCTTTGCTGGTGAACTCATCCCTGCGTGGTGTCTTGTTCCCTGCATGGTGTCTTGTTCCCTGCAGCATTCGGGTCTGCTCCCCTCTGCTGTTCCTGCCTATTTCCTCCTACCTCTAGTGGAGACTCGTTTAGTAGTGGGGCTTTTCCTCAACAAGGTTTGTGGTGCAGGGCTGGCTTTTGTGAGAACTATTGTTTCTCTCTGAGTTTGATGTTCTGTTCTGCTCCCCAGACTGAAAAATACAGATGAGTTGCTTTTCAGTTTAGGGAGATGTGACTTTTGGGGTTGTTTCTGTTTTACAGTTTCTCTGTTTATTTCACATAAACTATTCCTATCTAATTTGGTTCTGGCTTGGATGAAAACTGCTTGGAAACGAGAACAAGACTGAAATTGCAGTAATTTAGGGAAGCGTAGAAGAGCTTTGCTGGTGTCAAGTCTTATCTTCCTGTGCTCTCTTAGAGAAACTCAATTCAAATTATTGCACAGCTCATTTGTTCCCTCTACTACTGGGTTCAGATGAAGTGGGGGAGTGTTGATTCTCCCATGTAGAATAAATGTCACTGTGTTTGTGGATCATTTCCGTTGCCTGTGGGCCTGTCCAGTCGTTGTTGCCCTTCATTTGCAGCTGCAGAGATTTCTGGATGAGGCAGAAGAAAGAAGTTTCCTGTTATCTTCTGCATCCTGATTAGGAGAGAGAGCTTGTGAGGGCTTGGGGTTTTTTTCATGGTGACAGAGCTAGAGAACTTTTTTTTCCTCTGTTCTGGTGTATTTTTGTAGAAGTTTGGACTGAGCTTTTGTTCTTATTGTGTGGAGCAAGCAGGGGGTCAGTGTTTTCCACACAACCTTCCTGAGGTCTCCCTCATGAGCTATATATAGATGCAGGCTTGAAAAAAAAATCACTTTAGGTTTCTGAAAGCAAAATGCAAACATAGTTTTTCTCTGATTATTGTATGCACAATACAATAGTTGATTGATAGTTGATTGACTTCATGGTGGGGTCACAGCAGGGGAGCTTCTCTGAGGGTTAGGTGTGTGGAGCTGGTCCTAGGGCTGTCCATGCCACTCACCCTGCGAGCAGCAGCAGCCTATGGAACAGCACTACTCAGCTTCCAAAGATCACATAACCACAAAGCCATGGAAGAGCCAGCAGTGAAACAGTCCTTAGCCATGCAGGTTTCCAATTGCTTTTTTGTGTTTTCTTCACAAAAAGAAGAAATCTCTACATCAAGACCCAAAGCAGTGTGCATTTACAGAGGACTGATGATTGTGGCTGTGGAAGTTTCCCCACAGTGCCCGGCCTCCTGTGGTGTACCTGAGTGTCCCTTGGGTCTGAAGGGAGTCAGCTTCTTCTGCCACCCTGAGCAAGTGCTTCCCAATCTGTCTCTTGCAGATCCCTGCCCACCACCGTCTGGATGCTTGCATTCACTCTAAAGCTGATGCTTGATGGAGATCACTCAGAAATAGTCAATAAAGTGGCTTTTGCTGGGATGTGCTCTCATGGTGGGAGCATGGATAAGCATGAAAGCCATAACCATGCTCACCCACTTGCAGGGAAGAGTTAATAGCCAGCTGGGCTAATGACTGCCCTGTGTGCTCTCTCTCTCTCTTCACATCCCTCTTTAGTCTCCGTTAGGGGCCACTGCACGTTGCTTGGGGGGATGTACATTACTTGCGCATGCGGTCGAGGTCCTCTCTGGAAAAATATGGAAGATGTGGAGATGATATGGAGACAGGAGACCTACCTCCTGGATCTTTACTTGCAGACATTCCTGATCAGAGCTTGCCTTGGGGCTGCTGTGGACATGGGAAGGTTTGAGATGAACTGGGAAGGCTGTTGCGTGGTGTGTGACGTGTTCCATGGTGCTGAGGTGGGAATGTTATGGCCACCAGAACTGATGTCCTCAACTGGGACCAAACTGCTGGAGTGCCATGGAATCTGTTTGGTGGCACAGCTCTGACCAAGCTTAAGCCAGGTCTTGGTGACGCGGTTTCCCTGCATAGAGAGGCAGTCTCTTCCTCCCACGTGGAAGCTGGATGTGTGCTAATTTGTGCCAATTTGGCCATGAAGGGTTTTGCAATGTCCCAGGCAGTGAAGGCCTGGTAGATCAGGCTGTAATGTGGGGGCATGTTATGACTAAGTGGAAGCTGGGATTCCAGCTGGTGTCAGTTTTTCTCCATTTTTTCCAGGATCTTTGGAAATTGCTAGTGCTTCGAAGTAAGTCTGAAATGTACTGTGTGCTCTTTCACAACAATGCTAAAAGGCTGTTGTTCCCACTGAGCAATGTGTCCAAGGAAAGGTCTTTGGGAAAGAGCCTATAAATAGCAGAACATTTCAGTTACTGAAAACTCATTTCTATTAGCCAAATCCATGCACTGAGGAAGGGATGTTACCTGGGGCTCTGGGTAGCAATGCTGTGCTGATTCTAATGAAAAACCCCCAAAATTAAAAAATGCATTGCAACAATGCAAGTTACTTTTCATCCATATTAGTGCAAACATGGATTTGGCAGGATCTGAGCAGCTTTAGGGTGGTGAGAGTGGAGATATTTTGTGGTTTACATGCTCATTTTGATCTGGAAGGGGCCAGGCACACAAACCTTCAGAACAAACACGATCTGGTTATCAAGTGTCATTATAAACTAATGTTTGAATTAAAAAAATACCTTTAAGTTTGTTCTTCAGCACATCTGTGTTTCTCTTTACATCAGAGCCCTTCATGTACACAGTCTCTGTTCAGCAGGCACACTGCCATGAGTGGGAAGAGCTGGGACTGCTGCAGTTTCCCCTCTGTGGAGTCACTGCAGTAGGTCATTGCACTGCCCTGCTGCCCTAATGTGTGAGCATTTACACCTGCTAGGAAAAGCCAGTCCACCGCCCCGGTGCGGCCCCAAGCAGTTGCATTCAGTCTTTTTATCACTGGAATAAAAATGACAGTGACAGCAGAAAATGGCCATTCTCCCTGGAGCGGAGCTGAGCTTCCCGCTTCAAAGGTACCTTTATCGCATCCCTGGAGTCTCCAATAAAGGCTGCCTGCTCCGAAAGGCTGGTGTCTCTCCTGGAGAGCTGGGGAGCATGTGTCTTCAGGGGCAATATTTACAGCATTAAAGGACTCTGGGGAGATGGGAGCAAGAGTTCCAGCTTAGTTCTTTGCCTTTTATTTCCATAAGTGTACAGGCGTGTTTGGCTCTGCTTGCTGTTTCAGGTCACTGAAGTAGATTTTGGAGCTCTGGGTTTGATTGCCAGGTGTGCTGAGAGCCCATGGCACTCAGAGTTTGCGTGCTTCCTCTCCAGAGTTTTCTCTAGGAGACAGAATTCCATTGTGATTGAGAATGGAGATTCCTGAAAGTTCCACTTGAAATGCTCTCTGCTTTCTGTGCAAGTGATCCCTCCTTGTTCTGCAGCAAGATCCAGTATCTCCTGCCCTAGCTTTGCCTTTCAAAATAGCAGTGTTTAATTCACGCTTTATCAGGTCTTGTGCACTTAGTGGTCTTTGGCTATTTGGACATGAAGAAATGTTTGGTGCTGGAACCAGCTCCGGTTTGTGGGATTCGCTGTATGGATAAGGGCTGGCAGCAGGGCTTGCTGCCCTTCTTCCCAGGGCAGGTGGCCACAGGCCAGAGCTTGGGTTCAGTGGTGTGTGTCTGTGGTTATTTTTTTGTTCTGTTTAATTTTTTGTCCCCTGACCAAAGCCCCGGGATTCTGTTTGTTGTGTCTGTCTGTATAGGGCAGTCGACTCCGTTCTCTAAACCTTTCTGCATTTCTGTTCTGCTGTAGGCTCTGGCTGCCTGTCTGGCCAAGGCAGAGGAACAGTCACTGTTCACGAAGCTGCTGCGCAAAGTGAAGGATGCTTGGTCCCAGGATGCTTACGCCCAGGATAGTGACACTCGGGATGCACGGCCCCTGGACACTCAGACCCTCATGTCTTTTCTGAAGCTGTTTCAAGACACGAATCCTGAGCTGAGAGCGGCTTTGCTGGAGAGAGAATACGGCAGCGGAGAAGCCCCACAGCAAGCAGGTAGGAAATTGGGTGCAGCCTCTGGCAAAGTGAGTGGGCAACCTTACAGAGAAGCCGTGTATCCAGATGCAGGAGGTTTATCACGTGCTGGCTGAGATCCTGGAGCATTTCTGCCTGTAGCAGGAGGTGTAGCTGTGCAGGGCTCTCCCCACTGCTGCCTAGAGGGCTGGATCAATAGCTGGCAGCCAGTGTGGGTCAGAGCACAGCTGAGCCTTGGGATTGAGAACTTCTTTTTTACTCAAATCTGACACAAAACAGTGGCCTTGCAAACCTGGTGTTAACCTTCAGCTTGCTTTATGGCTTTGTGCTCTGTTAGATAAATGAGACATTTTCCTTTCATAGAGTTTAAAGAGAATAGTAAAGTGATTTTCCTCTGCTGCTTGTGCTTGGGATGAGCTTTGCTATTCACTTAGATCTTTCAGAGAGTCTCCCTCGCTTCAGGAACCTGTCAGTTTCTTCAGACCGACTTATTTCTTCTCTTGTGTTTCTGAATCTTTTTCCCCCCAGAGAGCACAGCTGAGGAAGAGACACTGACCACTTGCTTGCTGTGCTGCAGGGAGGAGCTGATCCAGAGTGTGACACAGCTGAGCGCCATCGTAGAGTTTTTGGAAGCAGTAGAAGAGGGATTCCTGACACCTCGGAGAAGCGGGTGAAATAATCTGAAATAGGCAAACTGTGTGGGCAAGGTGGGGTGTGTGTGTCTGCTAGGCAGCATTGTACACATGGTTTACCAGGTGATGGGCATGCCTCACCTGGCACTTCCACCTGCCTTCTGCACAGCATCGACTGCAGATGTGTGTGGTCTCAGGTCCTCAGTTCTGGACTGTGGGAATAGTGAAAACTGAGCAGTGAAGGCAACCTTGAGACCAGGATCAGTGTCAGAGTACCTCTGCAAGGGGAGCCTGGGCCAGAGGAGGTGCCTGGTACTCCTCATACCCTAAAAAAAGCCTTTTTGGGAACAAGGACAAGGCTCTATATGGAGAGTTTAAGCAGAACCACTAATACCTCTCTGCTACCTGCTTGTCAGTTCCTGGTCATCAGCTTCCCTTTCAGTTGTCTCCCAGCTTTATGTCTTTTTTGCAACTCTTACCACACAGTTGCCTGCAAGACTAGCACACCCATTAAATGACTTGGTTTTATTTTTTATGTGTTGAAGGCAGCAGTTGGTGGGAGGACTGTTGCTTTCCTTTCCTGTAAGCAACTGCACTCTGTATGCTGATTTGCAGAAGCAAAAAAAGAACAAAATACTGTTTATAACTTGCTTTCCTTTGTCTTTGAGGGGCACTGGCTGTACCCTGTGCAGCTGGAACTTACAGGGTGCCCTCACATGCTGTGATCAGGACGCAGCTGGAGACCTCCTGTCCTAGTTTGTCACATCATTGAGCTCCCCTGACACAGGATTATAATGAGTGGAAAGTTGTGCTCAGTGGTATGAATGATCTCTGCTTTCTGTCTGAGTAAGCCTGACCAGAGCCACAACAGGTGGGCTGAGAACTTCTGCCCAGCTCATAAGCCCCTCAGTTAAGGTGTCATGGTCCCTCACCACATCCAGCATGAAGCATCCCTGAGCACAGGCACAGATTGGAATAGGAGACCCAAAAAGGTATTGCTGACAGAGGCATCTCTGTCTTCGTGGGCTGGGGTATGACTGGTGTGACTGGGATGTGACTGGTGACTGATGAATTTTTGCCTCCAAAAGCATGTAGCTGAGCCTGGAATGGAGATGTGGGAGGAGAAGAGCAGGGTATGAGTACAGCAAAGGACTTGGCATCTGCTGGGGGCATTGTGGCTGTCAGCAGAGACCCATGTGGGGGGCCTGGAGCTGAAGCTTCATCGGCAGTGGGGCGATTAGGATTTTCATATATGCCTGTTTGTGTTGCAGTGCAGCCTTTCTTTTAAAGGCTTCACCTTTTCCCTGCTCTCTTCTCTTTGTCTTAGTGGAATTAGGTGGTTAAAATTCAGCAATTTTTTATCTCCCTTCACAATGAAAAAACCAAACACAACCCCCCAGTAATAAACCAAAACCCTTCTGCCATCATAATTCTGCTCCTTGGGCACAGGATACAGCCTGTAATTGCATCATCATGTACTGCAGGGCTCCTGCCTCGTCTAGTGGAGGAACAGTGTTTCTTTTCATCCTCACCAGTCACTGTGTGCTCCGTTTGCTACAGAGCCTCCAAACCCTGCTCGGCATACCAAATCCTATGCCTCTCTATGGGATCCCTTCATGCTCTTCTTTTCAGCCCACAGTTTCCATCAAATGACAGATCTATTTAGGGAGCACTCCCGTGAGGCTGGGGGCAGAGCTCTGTCCTGCTGTGGCACAAGAAAACGGGAGAAATTGCCAAGTGTAGACTGACCTTGAGGGGCGGGTTATTTGTTTAATTCCACCCCCTCTCCCCCAGACAAGTGGGAAAGTGTTTAATTATTCCAGAAGTTAGGTTGACTAAAACGGTGGGCCTATGGCATGTGTGCAGGTGGGATCCCTGGTGTCTCAGGTGTAGGAGTGGGAAAACGAACTTGGAATTAGCAGCTACCTCTGAAGGTTTCGTTTTACCTGGTTCATCCCGTGTTGCACTGGAGCTCTGGGTTGGCAGGGATGGGATCTAGTTCTCCAAACATTCATAAAGATGAGGCTTTCCTTTTTCTTCTCACAGTCACTGCCTCATTAGCTACACACTTATTCAGCAAGACAAGTGCGAGTTTCTTATGGAACAGCCTTTTTTCTTGGCAGCTGGGTTCTTTCTGTGCTGGGTCTGAGCTGTGCATGGAGCAAGTTTGATTGTCTTTGCTGGAAAACCAGTACACGATATTTTGTGAAGCGTCTTTGTAAATATCTGTTTTTTCTGGGTAACTTTCGAACCTAGTCTTTCTCTTTTTTGAGTGCTTAACTTCTGTGGCTTTTTTGGTGTTTCTGTAACTGGGAAGATGAGGTGGAGGATTTGGATACAGATTATCACTTAAGAGAAATAAAGTGGGTACATAGGAAGAGTGGGTAACCTTTCCTGCATGGTGCCCCACATGGCTTAGGTTGTTGCAGAGTTCAGAGTGACCAGTCCACAATACAGCCCTGAACTCAGAAAAATCAGAGTATGTGGTAGAAACATCAGCCCTTTCTTTCTGTTCAGCCTCTCTTCTAGAAGGCACCTGGGTATTCTGAGCTCTGTGGTTTCTCTCCCCTTTGACTCCAATGCCTGCACACCTTGATGCTCAAACCAAGCTGCTTCAGAGCTCAGACAGGTATCGGGGATAGTATGGGCAGGTTGCTGGCCACTGCAGGAATCTTAACTGGGTGCACTGGGGATGGAAAAATCCTGCTGCAAGCAGAACTGGGGGATGTTTTCTAATTGTCTCACCCGGTGTTGTCAAAATAAGTCTTAAAATGTCACCACTGCATCTCCCACTGCCAGGGACATCACTTCTGCCTGGGAGCAGTGGTAGGTTACAGCGGGGGCTCCCCAAAGGGTGCTGCTCTTGTAGCTCTTTTTGTGTTCTCTCAGAAGAGGACTTCAGACTAAGGGATCCAGAAGCAGGCTGGTGTGAATTGAATGGGAGAATACATCAGCAGGTTCACTAACAGAGTTTGGGCTATAAAAGGACAGATCTTTAGAAATGAGAGAAACTAATTAAGGAGTTCAGGTGCTCATTAGAGCGCAGGAGGAGCTGTTGGATTAGTTTCTTTTATGTTAAAGGTAGGAGAACTGTCTGAAATTTGCATCCTGAATGAGAGAGAAGAACTTATATGAGAGGTTACAGACTTGAGTGAGTGAATAACTTGAGGAAGAGCTTTAGGATGTTCTCACGTCCTAAATGACTCAAATGACTGAAATGTCTCACAGGCAAACAAATGTACTGTAGAGCTATGGCTTGTGGCACATCAGGCTGCTGGGCATCACGGCAGATATTGTCTGACCAAGAAGAAGAATTAGGAGAGAAGATGACCTGCAAATTCATGGCTTAGCCTGGAGCCTGATCCAGAAGAAACACAGAAACAGAAATTTCCTGCAGCTTAAGGAAAATCACAACTCAAATGACATCCCTTGACAATCAATTAGGACTGATCTGAAAGCCTTTTATGATGGCACAGCAGGATGGGTTGACGAGGGGAGAGCAGCGGATGGGTGTCTACCTCAACTTCATCAAGGCTTTTGATAGTGTCTCCCACAACATCCTCGTAGTGCGCTCAGGAAATGTAGGTTAGATGAATGGACAGTGAGATGGATCAAGAAACTGGCTGAATGGCAGAGGGTTGTGAACAGTGGTGCAGAATCCAGCTGGGGGCCTGTAGTCCATGGCATTCCCCAGGGATCAGTACTTATTCAACTTATTTATCAATGCCCTGGATGAAGGGATAGAACAGGCCCTGAGCAGGTTTGGTGATGATACAGAACTGGAGGGAGGGACTGATACACCTGAAGGCTGAGCTGCTATTCAGCAGGACCTTGATAGGCTGGAGAACTGAGTGGAGAGAAACCGAACGAGGTTCAGTAAGGGCAAGTGTAGGGTCCTGCACCTGGGGAGGGATAATCCCCAGTACCAGAACAGTTTGGGGGCTGAATTACTGGAGAGCAGCTCTGCTGAAAAGGCCCTGGGAATCTTGGTGGGTGACAAGCAGTCCATGAGCTGGCAGTGTGTTCTTGCAGCCAGGAGGGCCAGTGGGATCCTGGGGAGAATTGGGAAGAGTGTGACCAGCAGGTCAAGGGAGGTGATCCTGCCCCTCTACTTGTCCTTGGTGAGGAACACCTGGAGTGCTGTGTCCAGTTCTGCCCAAGAAAGACAAGGGGCTACTGGAGAGGATCCAGTGGAAGCCACAAAGGTGATGAGTGGCCTGGAGCATCTCTCTTATGAGGAGAGACTGTGGGAGCTGGGCCTAGACAGTCTGGAGAAGACTGAGAATGGATCTCATTAATGCATACAAGTGTCTCAAAGGAAGGTGCCAAGAGGATGGTGCCAGACTCTGTTCAGTGGTGCTCAGCAACAGAACAAGTAGCAATGGCCATAAAATAAAACATAAGAAGTTCTACCTCAACATGAGGAAGAACTTCCTTTTATTGAGGGTAGCAGACAACTGGAACAGGCTGCCCAGGGAGGGTGTGGAGTTTCCTTCTCTGGAGACAATCCAAACTCCCCTGGGCGAGTTCCTGTGTCACCTGCTCTGGGTGATCCTGCCATGGCAGGGGGGTTGAACTAAATGATCTCCAGAGGCTGCTTCCAACCATAACTATTCTGTGATTCCGTGAGCAGATGGGAAGAGCTGACACCCGTGCCATGCAAGTGACAGCAAGGCTTCTTACGTACTGTTCTCCAAACCGAGAGTGGTCCTGACAATTGATGAGCAGGACCAGACATGTCGGAGAGAAAGGCAGTGATCTGAGCTCTGTGGGTGCACAGGAAGGTATTGGGACAGGCTGGAGAGCACATGTAGCTGAAGCTTGTAAGAAAAAAAGAAAAAGAGGGAGAAAATGCAGTAAAGGGTGTTCAGTAACTTGTTTCTGCTTGACCTGGGTTCTTTATTTGATGAGATAAAAATGGTTTTTTTTCTGCCTTGATCTACATCTAGAGCAAAGCATTTGAATTTCATGTGAGGAAGTTGTTAAACTAGAAGAAACAGTGATACCAGAAAGGATGCATTTTACTGGGAGACAACTACAGGTTGTGCTGAAGGCAGGACTGACAACTTGGAGCAAGGTCACCAGTGGGATTCTTGGCGCTTACTTAATACTAACACTGATGTTATGGACATGAAAATACCAAAGCATGTTTAGCAAAGCTCGATGATGAGCACTGTCAAGATCTTTTGTCCATATAGAGGAGCATCTGCAAGAGAGAGGAGAATGAACTGTGTTCAGTTTTGGGCCCCTCGTGACAAAAAAGACACTGGAGAGCTGAAGTGTCCAGAGAAAGAGCACGAGGAGTGGCTGAGGGAGCTGGGGCAGCTCAGCCTGGAGAAAAGGAGGCTCAGGAGGAACCTTCTCACTCTCTATAACTCGCTGAAAGGAGGTCCAAGCCAGATGGGAGTTGGTTTCTTCTCCCATGTAGCAAGTAACAGGACAAGATGACATAACCTCAAGTTGTGCCAAGAGAGGTTTACACTGGATATTAGGAGAGATTTCTTCACTGTGAAGGTTATCAAACCCTGGCATAGGCTGCCCAAGGCAGTGGGATGGTGGAGTCACCATCCCTGGAGAGATTTAAAAGATGTGTGGATGTGGCACTTGAGGACATGGGTTAGTGGTGAACATAGTGGTGGTGCTGGTTGATGGGTGATTGTGATGATCTTAGAGGGCTTTTCCAGCCTAAGTGATTCAATGATTCTGTATGAGTTCCATGGCTGGAGAACTGAGTAGTGAGAACTGACTGATGCGGTGGCATAAAGTGAAGGGTGTGCACTGAGTGCAGTAATGAGAACTAAGAATTAAGACCTCATCCAAAATTTCTGTTCCAGTCTAGTTCAAAAAAGGTGAATTCATATTGGGACTTGACGTATCTGTGGTAGGAAGTCCAGGGGAGTGTAGAAGCTGTTTTATAAGAGGAGCTGCCTTATTTAGACAAGGGAAATGAAGACTGAGAGGGAATATGATCATGCTCGTAAAACGAAATCAGAGAGGAAGGGTACGGTAAACACCTCAGAGCCTTTAAAAGGCCTTTTAAGCTCAAAGATAATGTTGGCACATGAACAAACAGGTATACACTGGCCATGAATAAATTTCAGCTGAAAATTAGAAGATTCAGCAGGGGAATGAGACTGGAAGAGCTTAGCAACCAGGGGAAAGGGAGCAAAAACATAACTAGTTTTAGAACAGATCTTAATAATTTTATTGATGGGAGTGTGTAGTGCTTATTGTCAGGGAACTGGGCTGGTGCCCTGCAGAGGTTCTGCAGAGGAGCACAGTGTTGGTGGAAAAGAGGTCAGTCTGTATTTGCCAAGTGCCTCTCCCTTGTAGGAGTCTTGTAGATATTTTACTGGCATCCTAGAGCTTTTCCAAACTACAGTGGTTGCATCTCACGTAAGAGATGTTTCATGTGGCCTCGTCACAGAAATAATAATTCATTTAATAGGTGCTTATTTAAGTAATAGGATTATTTTTTTCTGGCCATCAATTTTTTGATGGCAAGCAGAAAAATTGTGGAGACAAGGGGAATGAGACTGTCAGTTTTAAAAGTATTCACTAAAAATATTAAATGAAATGTTGTTTTGAACACTCTCTTTAAGTCTACTTTTGTTTTCTTTTAAAAAGTAGCTTTTGCTTGTCAGCCACTTCCAAGAGCTGGACTTGGTGGAAGAACCCACCATGTTTGTTTTCAAGGTGACACGTCTGTTACACCTTGGCCATGTTTGGGTGTTCCTGTAACTACCACCCTGTAACACCTTCCAGTTAAACTGTGTAAGCAGTGGGTAGGGATTTAGTGCAGTATTGTGATACTGTTCCTGTTTTTCTGATCTCTTTTCAGATCCAAGAGTTTGTAGGAAGCTCTCACCGACAGTTTTGTGGCTGTTTCTTTCTTACAGGTAGTTTTGGATTGCTGTGAGGGCAACTCTCAGAGGGAAGCCATGGACAATCTGCTCAGGAAGGTGGATGAAGAGAAAACCCTGAAAGTGGAAAGCTTGGTCAAACTTCTGGAGGCTGTGAAAGCATCCTTCCCTGGACTCCAGCTTCTGTCGGACAACTTGGTGACAACAGCAAACATCTCTGATGGTAAAGGTATGAGTAAATTAAACTTCCATTGGTGACTTTACTGTATGGTACTGACTGCCTTTGAAAGCAAATAGCTAAAAATTCCCCTAAGCTGGAAATGTCTTGACATTAAATACAGACAGTGTCTTACTTGAAATTCGTTGTGATTGAGGGAGATGGGGGGGGAAATTTATTTGGGCTGTGCTTCTTTCCTCTATCCAGGTAGCATTTCTGATCGTGTTGGTCACTGGCTTATGGTCTCCTGTGTGGAGCAGTGTGCTGATGGGAATCCTACTCTTAGTGTCTCCATACACATCATTCTGTTGGATGCCCAGGCCACTCCTCTTATTTGTTTTGGTGGGATTTTATTGTTTGCTGCCTGCCTGTGGTGGCTCAGGGACTCAGGAAACCCCATCTTTTGCCTCGTGGGACAACCTTCCAAGTTTAGGTGGGTTTAGGCACAGCCTGAACAATTCAGATCAAGAGACTCTGCAGGCACATAAAATTTAAAACTAAATTAACATGCAGTGAAATGTAAATGAGTGCTTAATAGAAAGCAAAACTGTGCTCATAATGCTGATAATTTCCTCTGTAGCAAACATTCCCAACAGGCACTTGGCTTTGTCATTTGTTAAGCACGATTGCTTTCTCGAAACACCAGACTCCCAGCATGGTTAATTATCTCATGGTAATACCCATTCCAAGGAGGAGCATTCCTTAATTACACAGAACTGAATTCCTCAAATTGCAGCTTGAACAAACAGAAGCACAAGTGTTTCTTATGGTGAAAATGAAGAGGGAGGGGATGATTTGAGTCTGCTGGCAGCTTAACTGGTTTAACTGGTGGTGCCTTTGGTGTCCCATGCTGTCCAGCTAACAGGGAGCAAGAGGTCCTGCACCGTGGCACAGGGCACGTGCTGGCTCTGGAGATCACCTTGGCATGGCAGCAGAGCAGAGAGTGCATTCATAACAACTCAAGTTTGTGTCATAAAATAAGAAACATTCTGATGAGAGAAGACGGAAAATATTTCATCTGTGAAATTCCTTTGGCTTTGCAGGGGATCAGATTCGTGTCTCCAAGAGGTGTTTGTTCAGGAAGCTGTTCATAGTAGCTCCAAATCTTCCACTGAATATCCCCCCAGCCTGCCATTGCTTCCTTCCCCATCCCAGAGAGTTTTCTCTTCTTACATGGCACTGTGTATTTTCTGGGTCCCAGAGACTTTACTGTTTTTTCCCAAGCTGAGCTTCCTGCCTTTCTCCCAGATAGTGCTGTGAGAAGGATGGATTGTTCTGGTTGGTACTGAACCAGAATAATTAAGAGACACAAGCACAAAAATAATGCGTGGATGTCTGGGATGAACTACAGGTTTTGGGTTCGGTTTCTCCCACTGAAGTATGACTGTGCATCTTCTTCAATTTAGTAACTGCACTGGTGAAAAAATCCTTTTCAGGTTAATGCATTTGCCAATTTCCAGTTTTATTTATCAAGTAATCAAGTGACAAGTGCAATCCTAGATTACTTTTGGGACACAGTAGATTTTGCCCAAGTCTCTTCATTATCCTTAATAAACACTGTTCCTCTTCCTGACTTAGTCTATCATGTCCTGATGCTGGGGTGTCTTTAAAGGGTGGGGTTTTACTCTGGACTCATCATTTTCTGATTCATCAAGGCAAACTCAGCAGATCCAGCTTGGAATTAGATAGGAGAAAGGAATGAGGTTAAAGTTGCAGTTTTTTGGTGTAAGTGGGAGAAGAAGGTGCTACGGGTGCTCTGCAATCGCAAGTCTGGTTTGTGTGCCCTTAACATTTTCACCAATGGCAACTCAGCCCATTGAGTTCTTGATTACCTTGGACCACCTGAATGTAAAATGCTGGTGTATTTGATAGTCATACAAGGGCATGAGAGGGACATGAGCCAGGGCATTTCAGAGCTCCTTCTCAGTGGAGGGGATTAAACACTGACTTACAGACCTCTTACAGTGAAACTCTAGTTAAGAGTCAGAAATGGGGTCTTTGTGATTCCAGAGTATCAGAAGAGGCTGATGAACATCTTGAGGTGTTGGAGGTGTTGCCTTCACAGACAAGGTCACATGTTTGTCTGCTGAACACTGAGACTTTCTTCCCCTGGGCTCAGACTGGGACTGATACTCAGGTGACATTTGGGTGCCGAAGATCCATTTCAGTTGGCACGTGGGGGTAGAAGATATTCTGTATTGTCTCTGCATTGGAGAAGTACTGATTTGTCATGTTCATCCTCTGCTTGAAGGTGAATCCAGGTGTGCTGAGCATAAGCCTTGAGCATTAGTGACCCAGGGAGAACTAGGTGCCTGGGCTTTTTCTGTCTCACCTACCTTTGAAGCCCTTTGGGAAGATGCTGCAAGCTGAGCTGTTCCTTTTTCCATTCACTGAATTCAGGCAAATGGAGCCGAGAGGATTATGGTGCCAAACTGTTGTGAGAATACCAAAAGAACTTTGCGGAGCTCCTGACAGACACCCAGGTGCTGCTGCAGGGCATCTCTGCTGCACGGAACCTGGCTCCTGCAGAGAGAGAGATGAGCAGGCTCCTGCACATGTGCAAGCAGATACAGAGTTTTCATCCCCATCTAGGGGGAAATCCTGGAAATCCTAAGGACTTGATTTACTACCTGCCATGCTGGGTTTGGGGCAGTCCTCCAGCAGGACTTGGTTTAATGATTCCTTAGTATCCTGTAGTGGGAGTGAGGCAGGGTAATGTATATGAAGCTGAAGATTAGCACCTACGAGTGGCTGATTTGGGCTCTGAGGAGAGATATTAAGATGAAGATTTATTACTAAGGTGGCTGATTTGGGCTCTGAGGAGAAATACTTGTTCACAACAAGCTGAGGGAATGGCTGATGTGTTTAGGTTCTAAGTGGTCACCACTTGAGTTGCACTGTGAGCCAGGTCTGCAGCAGGTAGGAGCAAGGGCAAGCTGGGTCTGAGTGAGCCTCGGTCATGCCTTTGTTCCTTCCAAGTCAGAATATTCTGTAATTCTGGGGGATTCTGTGTCTAAGTGTGATGCAGGAGGCAGGTGGATGGGGTCCCTGTTAGTGCCTCCCTGAAGGTCTCTCCAAGGTGATGGAGCAGGTTGTAAGCAGGAGGCAGTGGTTTCGCCTCCCTTGTGTTGGCAGTGCTGGAGCAGCAGTCCTTGTCCATCTCTGCTGTTCGGCAGCTGCTGATGGCTGTGCAGGAATCTACATCCCTGAAACTGTTCATGAAGGATATCCAGAAACAACCCAGCACAGAATTTGTCTTCCAAACAAGTGTCCTCCTACTCTTTCCCTGAGCTTCTGCTGCTGCTGGCAGCAGCTGCTTTCTAACTCCTCACCCCTCCCTGGCCAGTGACCTCTTCTCTTCCAGTGGCTCTCAACACCTTGGTGAAACAATTATAGTTGGAAAAGCAGAAAAGCACTTTGGCAAACACAGCTGCTTTGCTTGTGGCTCTGTGCCTGCAGGTTTTATAATGAGCAAACCTTTGAGAGCTGGCCACCATCCCATGGTAACAGGCAGCCTGAGAGCCCAGGGTTCATCGTAGGTCTCTGTGCAGCCACCATCCTGTCCTTGCCGTAGCCTTGGCCTCTGGCTTTCAGTTTTCCTGCTTTAAAACTTAAACTGTGCTTGTACCTCTAAATTGTTGTCAAACTCTCACACAAGTGTGAGGAGTGCTCATTTTGGTGGTCTGTGCAGCAGAGCCTGGCTGTGTGTGCTGGCCCTGTGGGCACAGAGCTGGGGTTCACCTGCAGCCAGGTGCCTCCATCTGAACTCCTCCATCCCCTCTGTGCACTGCCTGGAAAAACCAGCACCTCTGGTCCCTGGTGCATCCAGCCAATTATCATGTCGCTGTCCTCAGACGAGGCAAATTGTGCCTTGGAATGCCTGTTCTCTGCAAAAGTTGGGATCTCTATCACTAGGAAGAGAAGAAATCCTGAGTCTTGGGAGAACCATGCCTTGCTTTTTGAAGTTGTCACTGTCTCTTTCAGCAACATACTTTGGAAAACCTGATCTTCTTGCCTGAAGTTGGACAAGCAGTGAGAAGGGAGGTCTGCAAGGACCTCATGCTGGATGTCAGTGCTGCAATTAGTACAACCAAAGCTTGAATGTAGTAGTTTGCTGTTTTCTGTGCCATGAAGAAGTCACTCCTGTTAACAGCTCAGCTTCAGGTTCTCCTTGGGTTTGTGTTTTTAATACCTTTGCTTTTCATTTTCACCTTCAGTGGCCACCAGTGAGAGCACAGCCATCGAGATCATCCTGCGGCATGGCAAGCTGATCTCAGAAGCCATCCAGCAGAGAGAGGACCTGAAGGGCTTGGTCCTGGGGGAGGCAGGGCTCAGGGAACAAGTGAAAGAGGTATGAGGGGATGTTCTCAGAGCTGGCATGGTTTGAGGCTCAAAGGGTGGACAGGTCCTAGTGTGCACTGAGATCAAGGGACATTGCTTAAGTTGGGGAAGCCATCCAAATTTGGAAGTGCCTCTTTGCTGAAGTGAGAGTGTTCTGGATATTTATTGGGTGTTTTATATAAATGAGGGCCTACAGGAAGGCTGGAGAGGGACTTTTTGCAAGAGCAAGCAGTCACAAGACCAGGGCAAATGGCCTTAAGCTGACAGAAGGCAGATTTAGATTAGGTATGAGGAGGAAATTTTGTCCCTGTGAGGGTGGTGAGGCCCTGGCACAGGGTGCCCAGAGAAGCTGTGGCTGCCCCTGGATCCCTGGAAGTGTCCAAGGCCAGGCTGGACGGGGCTTGGAGCAACCTGGGCTAGTGGAAGGTGTCCCTGCCCATGGCAGAGGAGTTGGAACTTGATGATTTTAAGGTCCCTTCTGACCAAAACCATTCTGGAATTCTGTATAAATTCTGCAGGAGTTCTTAGGTAAAAGAAGGTGCCAGTGAGATTCTCAGTTTGTGAAGATGTGGGTATTCAAACGCAACAAAACTGTTTGAGCTTCGCAAGGTTACTGAGGTCCTGGGGAAAGCAGAGCTGTGTGTTTCCATTTGAATTGACTGTTCCAGCTGTATGGGAGTGAAATACTCCTAGAAAATGTCCAGAGGATGCCATAAGTGTGTAGCATCCCAGAGTACCTTGCCCATTGTCCCTTTGACAACAAAAACATATATGAGTTAGGTGAGCTGGTAATGCTGCCAGGTGTTGAGGAACAACCTCTCTTTCTATGCAAAGACGGTTTTAAGTGGGCTAATACCAAATCAGAAAATCAGAATTTAATTTGTTGTAACTTTTTAAATCCTGAAATTCTCTCAACTCCTGCACATATATCCGTGTAGGAGCAAAGGCCTGTATGGAAAGGGATTTATTTTCTGGTTTCTCAAAGCAGGTTCCCAGCAATAGAGATGAAACAGAAAGGATGTACCCTCACTCCCTGACCATCCCGAACTTTCACAGCCCGAAATCTCTGTCATGTGATCTTTTCTTCTTACTTCTCCAGCTACTGAGTATTTCTGCTCAGACTGAAAGTTCAGAGGCCTCTTTGAAAGAAGCTCTCTGCACAGCCCAGGAGAAGCCTGTCCCAGTCATCAAGATCTGCCAGCTGCTGTGCAGTGTCCAAGAGTCCTTCCCAGACCTGCAGCCAGTGATGCAGGAGCTGGGGCATGTGGGTAAGAGAAGCACAGGCTTTAACCTTCGGTGGGCTTTTACCCATGGTTGTAGGAGTCTGGGGCAGGAAGGTGGTGAACCAAGTGTCCTGGTGTCCTGAGGCCATTTCACAGAGCTACCTCTGGCCAGATGTTCAGGTTGTACTTGCAGGAGGATTTGCAGGGGTGATCTCTGGACTCAGGCACTGGAGTGTGTGTTTCTCCTGCTGGTAGCATGCACTGTGTTAAAGTTTTGTATATTACAGGGGTTGTGGAGCCCATAACTGACCCCGTGCTGGTGTTCCTTAACTGTGTTTGCATTTCTCCACCCCAGCCCTTGATCTGGAGGCATTTAAGCAGCTTAGTTCTGTAATTTGTATCTGTATTGGATTATTTTTCAGAATTGTTATCCTTAAACTGTGGGGTTTCTTGGCTCTTCCTGTGCTGTTTGATCTGTATGAATTTGGACTTTTATTACATTCCCTTGACTTTCTATGTGTACGTTTGGATTTTTCACATGCTGCAGAAAGGTCATGACAGAGCACACCCCTCTTGTGCAGAGATGACCACGACAGTGCAGTTTGTAGTCCCAGACTATTTTCTGAGTTAATTTTCTTAGAATGTTTTAATTTGGCCTTTCTCTGTATGCACTTTACAGAGAAATACTCCCCTGTGAGGGTCTGACAGCAGTAGGACAATGTTACACGCTATTCTATTTTGGCAAACTTGTGGACGATACACATGCAGATAGCAATTTGTGAACTCCAGAACAAATGCAGAGCAATAACCACATGGGAGTCCTGCCCTGAGCTGTGGGAGGCTTTCCAGCTGAGCCCAATTGTATCTTTGCATCCATCATTTGAAGGAAAAATGCTTAACTGAATTTGGTGCTTTAATGACAAGGATACCAGAGGATCAGGAAGGTAATTGCAGGTGTGTGTTCTCCCAGAAAGTATGCAAATGTAGTCACATTTGCTTATTTTGTTTGCTTACTTACATTTTCACCTGTTTCCCAGCGTATCCAGATTCTTTGGACTGCAGAGTCCTCTGGGATGTGCACAGGGTAGTTTTTATCCAAGTACAGGCTCAATCCATTCCTATTTTCTCGTGGTGCTAGCGCTGCTTAGCTGACAAGCAGTGTCAGCCATTAATGTGTTGGGTTTTCTTAGGGACAGAAAGTTTAATTACTTTATCTGCAAATTTGGGTCAAGGCCATCAGTCTTTATGAATGAACACAAGCCTCGTGGCTTTGACACTTGCCATTGTTTCATGTGTGGCAGGGACAGGCAAAGCCTGTCCCACATGTGCTGGGGACAGGTCACCCTCTGCACCCTGGGCTCGTTGGCCAGCCTGTGGTCTTGAGCAGTGAGGAAATGCTGCTGGAGTGGACCGGGAGCAGAGCACAGGTAGAAGAAACCAAGGATCTCAATGACTGCTCTAGCTGTAGGGCTTGGAGGATGATGGCACATGCTCCACTCCCATTCGTTGCCTCAGTGGCCTCCTGAGAGATGTCCTACACTGCAAATCCAAAATTCCTGCCCAGTTCAGATCTACGTTTTCTCTTCTAGCTCCACTAAGAGCTGCTACCAATCCAGCTGGCATTTTCACCTGGAAATGGCTTTGATTTCTAGAGAAAGGATAATTCTTTCTTATCTGCCATTGATTCTGTCACCTTCCAATGCTGCAGGCACTTGTCCCACTCCCCCTGCCTCTGTGTGTCTGTGGGATGGGCCACGGCTGATGCCCTGATGACTCTGGAGCAGATGAGCCAACAGTTCACGTGTCTGTGAATGCACAGCCTGCGCGAACTCCTGGGCACCTTGGCGCGTGTAGCAGAGGGGCCTGGGGAGTCAGCGTGACTGCTCTGGCAGCTGCCGCCTCTCTGGCAGCAATATCAAAGAGAGCAGACTGCTGCCACTGAGTGGCTTTGCAGGGCTTCAAGCCAAGGTTGAGACAAAATCAAGCAAGAAGTATCATCAAAAACAAAAGCCCTGGAAAATGTCATTTACTTGGAAAAAACATCTCTTCTGGATGAAGTGTCCAGAGGAGGATTGCCAGGTACCAGCTTCTTTCTGGCATCCTACAGATCTTTGCACTGAGCTTCCATATCTTAATTTCGAGGCCAGTCTACTCAGCTCTGACATCACTGCTTACCAGGCCCACATATTGCAGGTAATTTTATGGACCTCGTGGCTTTTGGCACGAGATATGAGTGATAACTGCAGGCCTCCTGTCTGAGGGGTGTGAGCTTCCTATTAAAACTGAGGAGACCTTGTGTTTCTGAGAACATATGTGCTGTGTGGAGATGTGTTCAGTTTGCACTTCCACTTGAAAACAACAGTTTTTGCATCTCTACTGCAACAAAAGCTCTCAAAAAGTTCTGGTAATTAAGTTAGGTGAACTGAGGCTCTTGGAAGGCACAGAGCATCCCTGTGGCAGAAACTGCATCCATCCCCAGCCATGCTCAGCACTGTAAGTAATGGATTGGTTTCTTTGGTGGAGGTACAACATGGAATCTCTTGGCTTCTCCTTTGGACCCTGCTGTAGTCTGAGCACTGTTGGCAGCTGGTGCATGCAAGGGCAGGGTTTGGCTCTTTCAGCTGACTCCATAACCTCCTCTCTAGCCATCTGCTTTCCAGGGCCCTATACAGCCACTTAGGAGATCATGTTTGTCAAGATTGGTCTTACTCTCATATCTCAGAAATGTGTCAAGAGCTCTACAAAAAAGGCTTTTTGTCTCCATGGTCTTGTTTAAAAAAAAAAAGACAGTTACCATCTCACTGCTAGATTTAAAAATCATTCTTCACTTAGGTCAGAAAAACTGACAGTGTTGGCTGAAGGGATGTGGAAGGAAACCTTAGAGGTCACAAGTCGAGGTGATCTTGACAGAACAGGACAAACTGGAAACCAGTCTTCCAGTGTGCTGTTCTCCCTTGATGTGTTCACAGATTGTGGATCACCTCTTGGTGTTTTAAGATTTCCAGGTCCATCGGATATGTCATCTGGTCTTTAGTTGGTTGGAAATCTGGGGCAGTAGTGCTGTGCGAGGGGACACTGTGCTGAGCTCTTCCCATAGTGAGGAAGGCAGAGATGAAGTTTTTAAAACACAGGCTGAGTTTTCCTGTACATTGGCAAAAGGAGAAGTCTGTGCCAGTTTCCATGACCGCACAGTTCCTGGGTTCTCATTATAGCAAAGAAGACAAATGTATCTGTTTGTATTTTGATTTCTTCCATACATACATTTCCTGTGGGTCTTTTCTGTAGACTGAGATCCTGGGTGAATTTTCCAGCTTTTGCTTTTTGAGGTGGTGGTGTTAGAGGGACTCGGGAAGACATTTACGCTTTGTAAGAAATGAACATAACGAGCAGTTTAAAATACCTGAGCAGAAGAGTCAAAAGGATTGTAGCAAGATTCCCTTTTAAAGAGATTGTGTTTGTGAAGTATTTCTGAGATTTCTTTTAATTAAGGGCTGGATGTCCACTCTCAGTGGCAGATTTAGACAGTAGCATACCTGAGGCTCAGGTCAGCTAACATTTAAGCACGGCTGTAACTTCATGTGTCTGAGCAGGAGGCAAATGCTTGGAAGCAAGAGTTTGAGAAACAAGCTTTTAGGAAAATCTGGCCCTGGCTCTTGGCATCTCATGCAGACCCTTGCATGTGTGGTGGAGAAATTCAAGGATCACTCTTTATGTTTGTAACCATGCATGGCCAGAACCACTTCTGGGCAGAGCCATGTGCCACTGTTGTGATGGACAGCATGTCTGATGTGTGTCTGTTGCTTCTGAGCAGGGAAGACTACGTAGGAGCATTCAGGACATGGGAGACTGAGGGGCAGGTGCTCAGTCCTACTGGTCACCATCAAAACAGTAATTGCTATTTCCATAGGTCTCTGAGGGAAGAGGGGAAAAACCTGAGATCAGGAGGTGGACAGTGAGCAGTGAATCCCAGCTTGAAGCTCTGGACAAAGATGAGGACAAGGTGGGAGGTGCCAGTGCCAAAGAAGCAAAGGAATCCCAAGAGAAAGCTTCTTCCAAGAAGAGTTTTGTCTGCAAAGCCTGTGATAAGGTCTTCTACTGCTGCCTGAAGGTGCACATGAAACGCTGTCGGGTGGCCAGAGGAAAGCAAATCCAGTGTAAAGAGCACAGCAAGGTCATATCAACAGAGAAGGAGTTGGAGAAGCATCAGCTGGAGGTCCATGGGATGGTGGGGATGGCCAAGAAGAAGAAGAAGAAGAGGCTCCCTGTGGCATGTAACATCTGTGGAAGAGAGTTTGCTCATGCCTCAGGTAGGGTTGGTGGGAGCAGGGATGTTTAGACAGAAGTTTGGACAATATAGTAAAGTAATAGTCTGAAATCTCCTCCTCCTCCTCCCTGCAGCTCTGTGAGTGCCATGTGTGAGAAACACAGCTCATTTTTCCTGCCCCACTGAGCAGAACCACTTTCTGATTAGTTCTTCCCTAATTGGTTTTCCACACAGCTCATCAAGGAAAAGTGGGGCTACTGGCAAATTTAAAAGCCTCCAAAAATAATCAAGCTGTTCCAGTTTCTGGCTGTTTTAGCAGGACGCATGCGAGAAGCCAAATCTCTTTGCCCTTCCTGGGGCAGCTCACAATGTTGTGGTGGACCTCCAGGCTGGAGGACACCGGAGGACCTTGGTGTCACCGATGGGCTGGTGGACCTGCAGTAGGGTGGAGTGGTGCCTCTGCAGCTGAGTTAGCCAGTGTCCTGCCTGCCTCACCAGGGATGCAGTGCCACAAGCTGACAGAACACCTTGATGAGAAGCCCTTTTCCTGTCAGGAGCGTGGGGCCAAGTTCGCGGCCAACTCCACGCTGAAGAACCACCTGCGGCTGCACACAGGGGACAGGCCCTTCACGTGCAAGCACTGCCTTGAGCACCTTCATGCAGGCCTCGGCCATTGCCTACCACACCAAGAAGCAGCATGCTGAGGGTGAGCTTCCCTGCAGGAGCTGCCTCTGGGTTCAGCTTGCTCCATCCACCCCTTCATGCCCTGTTCCTCCCTTTGCCTCCTGCCTGCTTACCCAGCCTTTGGGCTACCCCTGGGCATCAGGCTACTCCCAGATCTTCTCCACCTGCATGGGTTTGCTTTCAACTCCCCACTCTGCCTTTCCCTCATCCCCTTATCCAGGTCCTCAGATTACTCACACACTCCTCCTCTTCCTCCATATTCCTTGTTTTCCTCCTGAATAGCTCCTCTCTGTCCCATCACACCTAGACTCCAGTGATGCATTCTTCCTCTGGTTATCCTACTTTCTCCCATCCCTCCCTTTGGCTGAATTTTTCATGCCAGTGACATATTTTTCATGCCACTGCTTCTCCTGCCCTACACTCAGTGCTCCTGGGACTGAGGCAGGGCTCTTCCAGCTCATTGGCACAGATGAGGCATCGCTGGGGTTGCAATAAATGGGCTTGGGTGTATTTCCCACTGTTCCATGAGTGTGATGCAGTTGGACAATTCATTTTGAACATGAGACACACCAGCGTGTAGTACCCCTGGAAGTGTGTAGTACCTCTAGATACCTGAGGTCTGTATTAATTTTATCCGCCCTGTGCAGGTGTGCTTTTCTCCAGCACCTCCAGGACATTTTGGGCCTTGTACTGAGATGCTCTGGTACCCTAGGAAATGGCTACCCTGTTCACTTCACAGTCTCTTCCCTTTCCCTCTAAAGTCAGGCATAGTCCAGACAGAGCTGCTGTGCCGTGGGTGCGGGCTCTCACTGGGGTGTCCCTGCAGGGAAGATGTATTCCTGCCAGTGCTGCGATGCCATGTTCGCCCGGTCCATCGAGCTGTCACGTCACATCCGCACCCACACCGGGGACAAGCCCTGTGTCTGCCAGGAGCATGGGAAAGGCTTTTGCCAGGCCAGCGGGCTCTCCATCCACCTCCAGACCTTCCATGGTGAGTGTGGCCGGCTGCTGCCTCAGCGTGGGCAGCCCAGCCTGCGGGGCATTGCTTCTGTGGGGTCATGGCAGCCACATGCCAATGTGTTGTTGGCGTCTTCTGGGGATCTCGTGGGTGGATTTTTTTCCTCCCAAGAAAAGTGAGATTTTAGTGGTTTGATGCTATGGGTAGGGTTATCTCAAAACCAGTGGCAGGGGTGGCTTCCAGCAAACAAGCTGCTGGGAGCCCAGCACAGGAAGTTGTCAGTGAGCAGGTACAGCAACACCTATATGTAAACGCCAAATTCCAATTTTAGTTTTCACCTGGGAAGTAACATTTCTTTCCCTTTTTCTTCCTCCCTCTGTGAATTTCCCTCTTAACTCTTCTCTTCTTTTCCCTTGATTTCTTTGCCCTCTCTGATTTTTGCTGTGTTTCTGGGCAGCAGACATTGTGAAGATCCCTATGATTGCGAGAAGTGCCAGAGGAGCTTTGCCACTCTGCAGGAACACCGCAAGCATGTCCATGAAGCCCATTTCCGGGAGTACCACCCCTGCCCTAGCTGCTCCAAAATCTTCAGTGCCCCATTTCTCCTGGAGCGCCACATGGTGGCCCATGTTGGGGGAAAGCCCTTTACCTGTGAAATGTGTAACGAGGCTTACCAGGTGAGCTGGTGCACCCGGGAGCTGATCTCATATGCCAACATTGCTGTTGCCCGCTCCTGCACCAGGGTGTCTGTCCTGGCCATATGCAGCAGTTTGGGGTTGGCAGAGGGAAAAATTGTACAGAGGCAGAGTCCATAGGGAAAAGACAGGTCCATGGGGAGAGATGGGCTTTGGCTGCAAAGGGCTATATGTCTGCCCATGAGGACCCTCAGGAATCTCATTCACTCAAGTTTCCAGCTGCCAGGAAGTGTAGGAATAAAAATAGTCATGTTGCAAATGGCATGCCTTGGAGGGAATGTGTGTGGGAGCACATTGTTGCAAGGGAACAAGAATTCACACCAAAAGGAGACCTGTGGTGAGTGAGACAAGGATCAGGGATTCAGCTGTATTCAGCTCGTCAGGGACAATGGAGAAACAGAGTGAGGTGTTAGCACTTGTCCTATGGGAGGACAAGCAGGTCTTGTACCTGCTGAGCACAACTCTCCTGTTGTGTTGCTTCCCACATGGTTTCTGGCTGTCATGCTGTCCCTGGAAGAGAATCATAGAATGTCAGAGTGGGTTGGGTTGGAGGGGACCTTAAAGTCCATCTCGTTCCACCCCCTGCCATGGGCAGGGACACCTTCCAGTAGCCCAGGTTGCTCCAAGCCCCATCCAGCCTGGCCTTGAACACTTCCAGGGATCCAGGGGCAGCCACAGCTTCTCTGGGCACCCTGTGCCAGGGCCTGCCCACCCTCACAGGGAACAATTTCTCCCCAGTATGCCATCTAAACCTGCTCTCTTTTGGTTTAAAGCCAACAGCTTTGGATGGTAACTGTGATTTGATCCTTGTCATTGCAGCAGTTGTCAGGGTTATGGTATCACACCAGGACCCACCACCCTGATGTCTTTGCAGTTCAGAATCACCGCTCCTCCAAGTTCTCCTTCCCGTGGTGCAGCTGCTGCGACAAAACCTTCCCCACCACTGCTGCTCACTGAAAGTACGTCAAGGCAGAGCACACAGGTAAGAGCCCATCATTAGTGATGTGGTGACTGCTGGGAGAGAGAGAGAATCACAAAATCATTTAGGTTGAAAAAGCTCTCCAGGATCTAGTCCAGCTGTTAACCCAACACTGCCACGTTCATCACCAAACCATGTCCCCACGTGCCACATCCACACATTTTTTGAACACTTCCAGGGATCGTGACTCCACCATTGCCCTGAGCAGTTTGTTCCAATGCCAGACCCTGCTTTCCATGAAGAAATTTTCATTGATCACAGAATATGCTGAGGTGGAAGGGACCCACAAGGATTATTGAGTCCAGTTCCTGGCCCTGCACAGCACCATCTCCAAGAGTCAAACCATGTGCCCAAGGGTATTGTCCAAATGCTTCTTGATCTCTCAAGTTTGGTGCTGGAACCACTTCTCTGGGGAGTGTGTTCAGTACCTGACCACTCTCTGGGTGAAAAGCTTTTTTCCTGATAGCCAACCTAAACCTCCCCTGACAGTACTTCAGGCCATTCCCTAAAGTCCTATCACTGGTCACCACAGAGATCAGTGTCTGCCCCTCCTCTTCCACTCACGAGGAAGTGGTAGATTGTGATGAGGTCTGACCTCAGTCTCCTCTTCTCCAGGCTGAACAGACCAAGTGCCCTCAGCAGCTCCTCACACAGCTTCCCCTCAAGGCCCTCCACTATTGCCATGGCCCTCCTTTGGACACACTCTAATAGTTTAATATCTTTCTTACTTTGTGATGCCCAAAACTGCCCCAGGACTCGAGGTGAGGCTGCCCCAGCCCAGAGCAGGGCAGTACAATCCCCTCCCTGGCCCGGCCGGTGATGTTGGGCCTGATGTCCCCCAGGACATGGGTGGCCCTCCTGGTTGCCAGGGCACTGCTGACTCAGATCCAACTGGCCTTTGATCAGGTCCCTTCCTGCAGCTGCTCTGCAGCCTCTCATTCCCCAGTCCATCCACACATCCAGGGCTGCCCCATCCCCGGTGCAGAATCCGGCACTTTCCCTTGCTGAACCTCACACAGTTGGTGATGGCCCAGTCCTCTATTTTGTCGAGGTCTCTCTGCAGGGCCTCCCTGCCTTTGAGAGAGGCAACAGCTCCTCCCAGTTTTGTATCTTCTGTGAACTTGCCTCCTATTCCTTCCAGTCCTGTCTCCCAAGTTATTTATGAAGATGTTGAAGAGCACAGGGCCTAATGCTCCCCTGGTGCTACTCGTGGCCATTTCCTCTTGTCACCTGTTAGGTGGGAGAAGAGACCAATGCAGTAATAACTCTGACAGGACAAGGCTGCACATCCTGTTTACCTGCAAGTCACAGTAGATTCCTGTGACCTGTAGTCGTCTATTCTGGCTCATCTCAGCATCTTGCAGCTCACTTGCTCCTGGCTGCATCTCTAAGGATGCTCCTCATGTCTGTGTGCAGGTGTGGTGGTGATGAAACACTAGAGAGCTCTGGTCCAGAAGGTCTCATATAGAAGACCCTGAGAGCAGGTTTTTGTGTTCTTGGCTTTGTTTGAAGATGAGAAGTTCCACAGTGTGAGTTGTGCAAGGAGCTGTTCCCCACGCTGGCTCTCCTGCAGGTTCACATGAAGTGCAGGCGCTCAGGTCTGTCACCTTTGCTGCTGTTCAGGTTACCTTTTGAGCAGTGATGGTTCCTCTTGGTGATGTCTGAAATGTAAGCAGGAGGGTGAAGAGAGACATGGTAAGGGAACTGTGAGGAAACAGAAAATAAGGATGAACTGGAAAAACACTGTGTTTGGTGAGGCTGGGACATGTTAAGCTTTTGGACCTAGTGGAACCATGGAAAGTTATGGTTTTGCTTGTTACAGTAGAGAAGAGAGCTAAGTGTGGGTGAGGTGACATCAGCATGAGGAATGATGGACTGAGCCCCAAGCACTGGGTTTGTCTACTTAGCTAGAGGGAGATTGGAGAAAAAGGGACTGTAGCACTAGAAAGATCAGAGAGAGACCTGGGCTTGGGGGCACCATGTCAAGGACCCTTTGAATCATAGAATGGTTTGGGTTGGAAGGGACTTCAAAAATCATCCAGTTTCACCCTTTGGCAAGTTTGCAAGCTGTAAAGGCAGAGTGAACTGGCAGACCAGGCTACTACAAAGGGTGGGTCCCCAAGGCATTGCATGGGATACCAGGAGAGAATATGAATCAGGAGACGTTGGAGGGGACAGCCAACAGCAGCCTGGAGAGTGAGGAGAAAAAGCTCTCTCTGAAAGTGGAGAACCCCTGAAGGGGGTAATGATTTTGGGATAGCTGGATCAGGAGGTGCAAGCTAGGCCGGCAAGGAGCAGTGCTGGATGGTGTGAGGGAACAGGGAGAAGGGATTCCTGTGAGCAGGGGCAGCCACAGCTGCAGGCAAACCAGCCGGGCTTCTTAATGCCAGTGCTGCAGGGAGCCAAAATGAACCTGAGCAGCCATGAGCTGTTTGATAGCCAGTGGTGCAGCCAGGAGAAGGGACACTAGCACATGCCAGTTCATGCTGGGTTTCAGCCCTGTGTGTCCTGGCCATTGCAGCTCCCTGTGCCCTCAGGCTGGCCCTTGGCTGTCCTAGCCCGGGCTCAGACAGTGCTTCTCCCGCAGGTTCCGCTGCTTGCAGTGCTCCATGGCCTTCCGCTCCCCGGGGGCCCTGCAGAGCCACGTCACCAGCCAGCACGTAACACAGACAGACAGCACCTTCACCTGGGAGCTCTGGGGAGCTCTTCCCCTCCCAAGGCAAGCTGGAGGGGCACCTCAGCACTGAGCATGCCAAGGTGGCCTTCTCCCAAGCCACCACAGCCCAGATTGTGCAGGTAAGGCTGTGTCACAGCCGCTGCGGTTGTTCATCCATCCTCCTCTCCCACCCTCTTAGTCTTCCCAAATCCACCCTGTGGGCCCTGTCACCCCTTCTGCTCCCTGATTTCCCATTCTTAGGGGGTCCATGATGCAAACCCCCAGCCCACAGGGCTCTGGGATTTCTGTGCTGGCATGAAGTGGGTTTGCTGGAGGGGAAGCAGCTCAGCCATGACGTTAAGGAACTGAGGAGGAGGATTGGCAGTGTGTGTGGAGGTGCCTGGTTACTCAGGGGGTGTTAACACCTCGATGACAACCCATGAGACTGCAGCTGTTTTGTTGGAGGCCCAGTGCTAGGTTTGAACCCAGCCTCTTCCTCTTCAATATCATATCCATCAGTCAAGATGAATTCCTTGGATGAGGGAGCCCAGTGTGCAAGATTCCCTGGGATGGCATTCCTCCAGTGGATAATCACAGAGTGTTTACTGTCTACGACTGCTTGTGGAGTTAAATTATAGCAATTTTGTGGAGAGAAATATTTAAATTACTCTCCTGTCTTCTTTTGCATCACTGGTGTGTGTGGTTTGGTGTTTCCCATTAGTCTCATGCCTGTTGTAATTGCAGACCTGTGGTGTGAAGCTAAATGTTATTACCCGAGCTGGGGGTGGGAAAGGTGTGGGCAGCAAAGGGAACCGGGGGAAAGTGGTGCTGTACGTGTCTGACTCTTGGGTCATCTTCTTTCCACGCAGGTGACTCAGACATCCGAGCAAGGAGCAGCAGAGCACGTCATCTCTTTTGATGATGCCAAACTCGTGACGTTGCCCAAATCCCAAGTGAGCCAAACTGGCTCTGAGCTGATGTCAGTGACTATGGAGTACTTGTTTGATGACAGTCACTCTGATTTGTGAAGAAATCAAGTGAGGGACAGTGGAGAGTGCCTGTGCCTGGCACCTGGTATCCACTAAGCTTGTTCAGGAGCTCAGTGTGCTGCTCCACCTGGGAGATCGGGGTTTCTTTGGGAGAGCAATCCCAGGCATGCAGCAAGTGCAGCATGACCATGGACAGGAGAGGTTCATAGACATTCACTGCCTGGGAAGTCTCCCTGCAGTCAGCCACTGGTAGACCACTTGTATCCTCCAACACATGAGATATAAAGCAGCAGAGGAAAAGATGGGAATCGGGTGTGGTCCTCCGCTGCTGTGAACAGAGGGGAGAGGACTGGTACAGGACAAAGCTGGGGTGTATGGATATGGCAAACCAAAAAAAGCTGTCCTGAGAATTTAGAATGGAGATTTTTATGGCTGAATCAGTGATGTGCTCACAGGTATCTTCTGCAAGGTGTAAGGGCTGCTTTGTTCCTTCTGCTCTCACCTGTATTGTTGTGCAGCTGGAGAACTCTTCCAGCACAGAGCTGAAGAGCTGACCTTTGGGCCTCTCTTCTCCATCAGAGACTTCCTGGGAGTTGTGCTAAGTGACTTCAGCACTGTTTGGATGGCACTTTGTGCCATACAGATCTGATCCCATCCATGTTTTTGCTGTGGATGTCTGTTAGGAAGGAGGGTCCCAGGCAGGTCTGGGCATATCCATCCTCTCTGCGAGCAAACAGCCCTGAGGTCTGCCACCACCCTCTAATTCACCAGGGACATGCTGAGAAAAGGGAAGGAGCTGTGCTTGTGTGCCAGTGTCCCTTGTGGCGTGGCACTAACGAAGGTGTTGGAGTGTGGGATAGCTGCTGCGACTGCATGTGAACCTTCCCCTGGCACACGGGGCACTGCCTTGTAAGATGCACTCAGTGCCTACTGTAAAGTTTGTGTCTTTGGTACCAGCATGATGCAACAGCTTCATTGTGCACACCAGTTCCTTCAAGACTAAATTTCATAAAGCTTTTTTATCTGCAGCTTCCTAAAATATAATCTGATAATTAATGGCTTGCTGAATCCATTATGAAGTGCAATTAGATAGATGCAGGGTTCCTGTGGCTCTGAGGGGACCGGTAGCATTTATCTTCCTTTTCCTCATGCGAAAAGGTTGAACTCTGCCACTGTGATATTTACACGCAGAGCAGCAAGCTCGCTGGATCCCAGAGCCTGGGAACCCACCGTGAGCAGTGCCTGTTGTATCCTGCTGCCCAGAGCCATGGCAGCGCGGGAGGGGAACAGATTGGAGCTTTCCAGAAGCATCTTGCACCGGCTGCTCAGTGCCACCAGGCAGAGATGGTGGCACAGGAGCGTGCCGAGGTGCTTGTCCCAGTGTGAGAGTTTGTTCTCATTAAAACTTGGAAGGAAGAAGAGAGCAGCAGATCTCCCTGGAGAGGGGCTGGGGGAGCTCATGGCATTTTGTGTGTGTGGCAGCAAGTGTATGAGCGACCCTGCTGAAGTGTTGCACATGTCTTGAAGGGCTCCCACGTACGGTTTGTCCCCTTAAGGTTTGCAGGGATCGTGACATGGAGGAAGCATGAGGTTAAGTTGCCATTAAATCCATGAATGACCAGGAGATGGTGCTCAAGGCCTTGAGGATTAGTGCTAGTGCCCAGGTGCCTTAGCACCTTTGTGGAAGCTCCTCTGAGCCTTCCCAGGCCTTCCCCAGCTCCTGGGCTGCCAGCTGTGGAGAAATCTTGAGCCACTGACAGGCTGAAGGAAAACTCCAAGCCTTGGACAGGTCACCTCCAAACCCTGAATATCACTGCTTAAAGAGCCTGAAACTGGGCCTTGGCCACCTGTGGAGAGGGTGAAATGCACCTGTTACTGAGGTGAAGAGATGAAAAACCTGGGATGCCCCTTGGCCAGGAGGAGAAGGGCCAGAGGAGGAACTGCTGGAGCCCATCTCATGCCTGCCTGGACACTGTGCGGGGCACTTTGGATGAGCATGGGGATAACGACAGAACAAGCACCTGTGTCTTGGTGGCTTCAGAATAGATGTGTTAGGAGGAGAACAGTGGATTTTGTCCCACAGGCTGGTGAAGCTGGAAGCTGTTCCCTGTTTTCTAACTTTGTGGGGGGCTGGGAGCTGGAGTGGAAATCCTGCATGGACTGTGGGAGTGCTCTGGAGTGGGAAATGGATTGTCCAGACAATTCTTTACAGGTGTCTTGGCCTTTATGTGTGAGCCAATATCTGCAGGGAGAACTATGGTGAAGCTGATCTCTTTTTGTTCCTGAAAAACTGTGGAGGGAGGGAAAAGGTTCAGCAGGGCTTGAGGGAGATGTTGCCTTATTTCTAGCCCTGTCCTAGGGCAGAGGCAGCTCAGCCAGGGCAGAACGTAAGCATGGGGCCTGTTGGCTGTGATCCCTTTGGTCCCTGTTGCTGGAGTGCTGTCACAGCTGAAAGAGGACAGTGTAGGTGTTACATCAGGGGTGGTTCAGGCTCACCTGTCCTGTTTGGGGCCATCTCTCCTGCCTTTCTGCCCAGCAAGGTCCTGTGTGGACGTATCCTCAGCAGAGTCCTGCCAGCAGCACACACCCAGTGAGAGATCTGCAGCTTTACAGAGCCCACTGAGCATCTCCCATATCATTATGAGGAGGTAATAACTCACATCCCTCCATTCCAGTTCCTTCTTGATGGATGAGATATGCACAGCAGAGCAAATTGCAGTGTTAGCAACACCTATGTACTACCCGGGAGGGAGATGCATTTCCCAGGACACGTCCTGGTCTGGCGTGCAGCACACTGGAGATAGTGATTGCTGGGGGTTCCTTGTTATGCTGCTTTTTTTTTTTTTTCCCTCTGTAAAAATAGAACATGGAGAAGGAGAGATGGAGCTGTGGAGTTTCATGCCAAGCAATTCTCTGGAAGGAAAAATTGTTGGTTTTTGAAAACATGATTTTTTCAAGTCTTGTCCTGGATGCTGGGTGACCTGTTATGTTTTGGGGGGTCCTGTGCCCCTCTTGACCTTGAGGCCATCCTCTAAGGAAGCAGAGAAGCTGTTGTAAGGTCAGGCTGGAGCATGAGACCATCCTGCACAGTGAAGGCACTGTGTCCTCGTGTTGCAGCTGCCAGATGCTTTTGGGGAAAAGGCAGAGTGCCTGTAACAAACTGGGAAGTGATGTCCCATGGAGGATGTTCAGTCAGGTAATGGTGGAGTGACAGGACAAAGGGGAATGGCTTTAAGCTGAAAGAAGGTAGATTTAGAATGGATATTAAGGAAGGAATTCTTCCCTGTGAAGGTGGTGAGGCCCTGGCACAGAGTGCCCAGAGCAGCATCCCTGGCAGTGTCCAAGGCCAGGCTGGATGGGGCTTGGAGCAACCTGGGACAGTGGAAGGTGTCCCTGCCCATGGCAGGGGGTGGGACTGGATGAGCTTTAAGGTCCTTTCCAAACCAAACCATTCCAGGATTCTGTGATTTATACATCTCTGTCATGGCTTAACCCCAGCCAGCAGCCAAACCCCTCGCAGCCACTCACTCACTCCCCCACCAGCGGTATCGGAGAGAGAACTGGAAGGGTAAAGCTGGAGAACTCGTGGGTTGAGATGAAGACAGTGTAATAGAGAAAGCAAAAGCCATGCACACAAGTAGAGAAAAACAGAATTAATTCACTGCTTCCCATGGGCAGGCAGGTATTCAGCACCTCCAGGAGAGCAGGACCCCATCCCATGGAACAGCAACTTGGGAACACAAGCACCATCACTCTAAATGTCTCCCCCTTCCTCCTTCTTCCATCCAGCTTTATATACTGAGCATGATGCCATGTGGTCTGGAATATCCCTTTGGTCAGTTTGGGTCATCTGTCCTGGCTGTGCCTCCTCCCAGCCCCCCATGCACTCCCAACTCCTTCCCCAGCATGGCCTTACGAAAAGCTGAAAAGGCCTTGGCCCTGTGTAAGCCCCACTCAGCAATAACAAAAGCATCTCTATATTATCAACCCTGTGTTCAGCACAAATCCAAAACACAGCCCCACACCAGACAGTTAACTCCACCCCAGCCCAAAACAGTACAATCTCCTTGCATTAATTGCTGCCATTTAGGGTGCAAGACTAAGCCTGTGATCATGAGGAAATGTCTGTTTTCTGCACAACTCCCATTTTGATCTGATGTCTGTCCCGTTGCTGTGGGATCCTTTGGAAGAGGGCAGAGTGCCCTGGGTACAGTAGTGCCTTGAGCAGCCCTCACTTGACATTTCCTATGCAAAGTGTCATTTCACAGTCCCCAGGTGTTATTTTAACACAGTTTGTGCAATTTCAGTGCTCTGGGCTTCATTTTGGGGTTAAGGTTTTTATTATTTTTAAATCCAACCTGTCTGTAATTAGGTGGAAGGATCTGCTGCTTGCCCAGAAGTGAGGGATGGCAGTGGTGGGAGCACAGAGGCAGTTTGGATGTGCCTTGAAGCCTCTTGTGGGGGAGAGCAGGAGGAGAATGGATATCAGTGGTCTGAAAACCCTCCTTGTGATTTGGACAAGCCCTGGCAGTCCCAGCTGATGCTGATGTCTTGGCAAATTTTATTACTGATCTGGCAGGCTGCCAGCATGTCCCCAGTGAATTCAGGCACTGGAAAAGGGAAGCGATGTCTCCAACGGCCTCCATCCAGCTCAGCAAACCTGAGTGCCCTTTCACAGCACAGACATGAGATGCTTCATCAGCCAGAGGGACTTTCCCAAATTTTGTTGGTTTGCTGCAGACAGTGAGATCTGAGGCGTGTCCCCAGGAGATGGGCTCGGTAACCTTCTGTCCTGGGGAGCTGCAGGCTGGCTGATGGGCACTCGCTGCCTCTCCAGCTTCAATTTATGTGCCTGAGCCCCCAGCACCATCAGCTGCATGGGGCCCTCTTCAGTAAGTCACCACAACTCCTGATTTCCTGTGTTAACACAGTAATTCCTTTTATTGGAAGCAGAAGCTCTCGCTTTTCTTTCCCTGCACTGTTTATGATCACTCAAAGCAGGAAATCTACCCAGACTTCTAATCATGTTAAGCAAACCTGATAAAGTGTCGTTCTTATTCCATGTAATAGCAGATGCATGGATGCTCTGTAAGTTGTGGTACAGAGCTCTCATCTGCAATGGGAGTGGGGCTGGGACACACCCATGGGTCGGGCCGTGGCTCTGGCTTCTGTGACCTGCAAGGAAACAGAAAGCCCTTGCTCAGACAGAGGCTGAAGGAGCATTAAGGAGCAGTAGGATCTGAACTGCCCAGCATATGGGCACAGTTGAGCAGCTCAGCACTGCTAAATGTCAGGCCACGTGCCTGGGAAGAAGCAACGCTGGCTGCATGGGGACAGGAGGGGACTGGTCAGGATGTGTGACAGCATCCTGAGGGCTGCTGCTCGGAACTGGAGGTGCGCAGAGCCCTGAGCAATGTTTGGGGGCTTTAGCAGCTGCTTTTGGCAGGTCAGAAGGCATTCCCTGCTGCCCCTGCTCTGAGAGTTGCTGCAATGTCATGTCATTGCCTACAGCTGCTTACCCACAGCAGCATGTGACATGTAAATGACAAACTGGAGGCTGTGCAGGAAACAACTACCAGCACGAGTCAAGAGGTGGGAAATCTGCCATAGAGCACAAGAGTGAAGGAGCTCGCACTGCTTGGTGTGGCTGAGGAGTGAGCTGGTGGCAGCCTTCACCCCTGTGCTGGTGCTCACTGCCATCTCTGCTCTCTGGCAAGTGCTGAAGGGCATCAGCACTAGTAAGGGCCCATCTGTGTAGAGCACAAATGCTTAGATTGGCCTTATTTCCCTTGTCTTGGGCACCCTGGAGATGCCCAGCATTGCAGGCAGTCCAGACAGAGACCTTTCCACTTCTAACGGGAGCAGTCAGTCCCTGTCTTGCTCCCAGGGAGCTCAGGGTCAAGTTTGTTGGCCTATGTTCCTTCGTCCCGTGGATCAGGGATGCTTAAAGTCCTGCAGCATATGGAAAGCTCTTCTCTGTGCCTCCCAGACCCTTTCCTGCTGGCCCCAGAGCCCCCTCCTGATGGGGAGGGCTGGCCAGGATGGGTCTGGTGTGCACATCCTCACTAGCAGCACAAAGGAGCTGCCAACAAATGGGTCTGCCTGGATAGATTAGATCTAGCTTGGAACTGTGCAAAATTGTCTCAGCCCACAGGTCTTCTACCCACTGGAGGCTTCCTGCTGGAGATGGAATTTGCCCTCCTCCTCTTGGCTGAAATAAGGTGAGCAGAGCCCTGCCCCAGGTTTCAGGCTGCCTGGGGAGATAATCTGCGTGCCCTCCAGCTGTGCTGAACCTGCTGATGGGTGTGATGATGTCTTTCCCTGACACATGAATCTGGCTTTCTCTGCCCAAGGAGGCCAAGGCCATATGTCACCTACTCCATGACCTTGGCCTTCTGGCCAGCACTTTGGTAGGGAAGAGTTGAGCTCCAGCCCTTGCTAGCCACCCTTGTCCCTCCACTTTGCTGTCCTTCACCTGGACTAGGTCTCCCTGCAGGCTCACCCCAGCCCTCCACCCACCTTCCCCTGGTCTGCCATCACCCAGACATTCTTCCCAAAGCTCATCCTGCGGAGTGGCACCTCTTGACATGTGCCTGCCCACGCTCTTCTCTCTGTAGAGACATGTGGAGGTACATCTGGAAAGTCTACAGCTGTAGGTAAATAATTCCCATTCTGGCCTTCTGCAGGAGTCATGAGGAGGGCTCTGTGCTGGGTAGAAAATGGGTGGGATGGCTGGAAGGACCCCGTGGCAATTACCAGTCTGGGGGTTGTTCCCTTTATACAACTTGTGTTCTTTTTATATTTTCCAGCTCAGAGGGTCCAGTGAGACACTGCTTAGAGTGGAGCTGCCCCATCAGTTGATACTTAATGCCATACTAACATGACCTTGGTTTAGTACATGGCACTTCTGACCTGAAGTTGTTTCTTTTGTCTCTGAGCATTATTAAAGCTGTTATTATTGAGCTGTCCAGTTGACACGGGGCTTTCTCCAGCGAGGTTATAGATGATGGTGAGTTTGGTGGTACTCAGGAGCAGGTCAGATGATCCCCATGGTGAGTGTGAACTCCCATTTATCAACACTGCGTTCCCCTTGCCACACAGCTGGTCTCTGTGAGCAGTGAATTCCCTCCAGCCTCTCACACAGACTAACCCAGATAATCCTTTGCTATCTGCCACATCTCAGTAGATCTATTAAACACACACAAGTTCTTGTGTCCTTGTGTGTAACCAGGATATGCTGAAAGATTTCAAATCCCCCAGTGTAGGATTCTATCAAAGTTTCTGTCAAAGTCTAAATAAATACACCCCTTTTACTCATCCATTTCTCTGTGGCTCTGAGGGTTTTTCTGTTTTAAAGGCGAGCTGGTTCAGATCATTGATGGTACAGCTGGCTAGGAGCTGATGCAGCTGACAGGAACCTGTGGTAGGTGATTGGATTTGGGATTCCAGGAGCTTTGCATAAGTGAGGTTGGGTCTTTGTACAGCTCTAGTGGAGGATGAGAACAGGCTGGACTTGCTTTGGGGGTTCACAGTGACTCATTTCATGATGATGAAACCAAACCCTCAGCCTTGCCATGTGTCCAGACTCTTTGCTTGTGTCCCTCTGGGATGTGCCCAGGTGTTTGCCAAGTGTTGGCACTCAGGAGGGCCAGCAGAGCAGGTAGCACAGAGAGCACATTCTTGCTGATACTCTCCTTGCTCGGTGCCGGTACCTGTCGCCACCTCCCTGGCTCTCTCTGCAAAGGGCTCTACCACTCCTGCATTCCTAATGCAAACATTGCAGGAAGATGATTCAGCACTTGGCAGAGAATTGCAGACACTCCAGAGATTATTTTGAGCACCTTGGAGCAGCTCTGGGAAGTGATGGGAGGCTCAGAGTCCCTGCGCTCCTCCATGTGTCAGCCACAGCCCCACGCGCTGCCCACTGCTGCGCTCCTGTCCCTGAGCCTGCCCGGCTGCGCTCCCCCTCCCAAAACCCTGCGACACCGGCAGTGATCCCGCGCTTCCCTCTCCCCTCAGGGAGCAGGCAGCTCACCTTGCCAGAGCAATCGAACACAATTTCCTTTTTCTCTGTCACAAGCTCATTCCTGGGGCTGTGCTCAGGCCAGATGCTTGCAGGGAGAGGTCTCCTGTTGGGAACAATCCCTTCCCCTGGGTTGGGGGTATTACTCAGACCTGTAATTTGAGGGGGCACTCACTGATGTTGGTTTAAATATGGAAACTCCTGTCTGCCATGATGGGAAGCAGAAAGAATCCAAAAGCAGTTGGAATCAATGGCTGCAGGTCAGGGGGATGAATGGAGCCCCAAGCTGGTGATGGGCTTCAGCAGGGGTTGTAGGATCTTCTCATCCCGTGGGGACACTGGCTGGGCCCTAAGCGTTCAGACACTGGCATCTCCAGTGGTCTCTGATCCTCAGAGCACCTCTGCTGGCTTGGCCGTGTGCCTTGCTGAGCCCCAGCACTGATGGCAGTGCCTTGGAGGAAACCACACTGCTGCAGCTCTGAGAACCCTGAAGAAGCCTTCGGCAGTTTCACCGGCAGAAGCTGTTTAATTTGGGGCAGTGATGAGGGCTGGGGCATTCTCCCTCCCTGCTCTGAGGGGAAGCTACTCCCACCCTCTGCTCTCGTGTGTTTGGGGCAGGTCTCTGCTCAACGAGGGGTTGCTCCACTTTCTTCTGGCCCTGCCCGCCAGGCCGTGTCCCTGCCTGACTTCAGTGAGCTCTGCTGCTGAGTCTTCCTGCACACTCTGCACTGCATGTGCTGGACAGACTGCATGAGGTTTCCCCTCACAACCCTGTGGAATCATGGCCAGAATAACTGTCTGCTGAGCCTCTTTCCTTCCTGCCTTGTCCTGGCACTGCTGATGGCCCTGTTGGCACTGAGCACTGGGGAATCAGCCTGGTCACTCTGCCCTGGAGGCAGCAGGGAGGTGATGGGGGGCAAGAGTTTCCCAGCTGCCTGCCCAGGGGATGGTCTGGGAGGGCATCTTACATGCACAGGTGGATCAGGGCACTGGATGGCTCCAGTGGGAAAAGGGAGAGCGGAGAAGTGCACACACAAGCCTGTTCTCAGAGGAGGAGCAGGGGCAGAGCCAAGCTGTTGCTGGGCAGGATGATGGAAGAAGAGGATTATGACAAACCGTATTACCAGCCAGCACTTCCCCTGCCTCACTTTTTTTTTTTTTTAATACAGGCTCAGATAATGCAGAACACAGCCACAGAGATTTTGGCTCAGGTTTCCCAAAAAAGCCTTTCGTCTGTGATGAAGCTTGAGACATCTCCAGCACAAAGAGTTGTTTTCTTTTTTTTAAGTTGTTAATGCCTTAAAAGAGCGGTTTAGGAGAGAACAACCTTTGGTGTTGGCTATAATCTCACGGCATGAGTCTCTAATATCCCTTGCTCACACAAATACATACACCCAGCTACCTCCAGAGTATCCTCCAAGAAAATCGATGAGGAAATGGGATTTGCCACGCTGGTCCAGCTCACTCAGGGTTCCCTCTTCAGAGGTGACTGGACTCATGCACTAAAGGTGAAAATCCTCCGCCACCCATGTGGCAGCCGCCTGAAGGGGAAAGAAATCCCTTTAGATCACTGTATCCCCTCAGATTTTAAGTAAATATTTTGGCCATCACTGCTGGAGGGCCAAACCCTGTTACACTGCTGCAAAGCCTATGGTGCTGTCCAGGTTGGAATGAATTTAGGGATTGGTTGGCAGGACTTCTTTCAGGCCCCTCTCACCTAGGGGAGCAGTTCCAGGAAGCTCCAACTGTTAATCATCCATAATCAAAAAGAGTGAAGCAGAAGTGATATCTGACGGGCACTGTTGATGTTGGTGTCACCCACAGAAGGATGCCACCTGTGTGTCCTGCTGTGCCTCTGTGCTGTTACACCCTGAGGCGTGACCAGCTCCACCAGTGTGACATCTCCGAGGGCTTAGTGGAGTTGGGAGAAAAAGGCACAGCAATGATTTGAGCAGGCGGTTGTGGTGAACTAGGTGATTTTCAGAGCTTCTGTCCAACCTCCACTTACTCTGCAATTCTGTGATTGCAAATTTTTAACAGATCTTTTCAGTTTTTCCCCCGATGATTGAATCCATGGCTTTGGCTGCGTTTCTCTAACTAGAACAGAGAACTATCATGGAACCGTACAATGGTTTGGATTGGAAGGGACCTAAAAGCCCATCCAGTTCCACACCCTGCCATGGGCAGGGACACCTTCCACTATCCCAGGGTGCTCCAAGCCCCGTCCAACCTGGCCTTGGACACTTCCAGGGATCCAGGGGCAGCCACAGCTGCTCTGGGCACCCTGTGCCAGGGCCCCCGCTCCCTCACAGGGAAGATTTTCTTCCTAATATCCAGTCCAAATCGACCCTTGTTCACCTTAAGGCCATTTCCTCTTGTCCTGTCCACTACATGCCCTTGAAAATGTCCCTCTCCAGTCTAAGTAAACCCTGAACTCAAGAGTGCTGCTTTCATTTTTCAGCTAGAGAAAAAATGGACCAAACCCAAAAGACTTTTAAGTGTGGGCTCCAGTGCAATCCTAGTGCCAAGACAGGATGGAGCAGGACAACTCAAGGTGGACAATTTGTCTCACCAGGTTCCTGAGGGAGGAATATCTGACTCAAAGTTATGCCACTTATCCGGGGTGTGTGGTACTTTGGTCTGCTCTGCGCAGAGCCAGGGAGGGTTCCTGTGGTTCAGGTGACCATTTGACAGCTCTGTGCCCACTGCAGTAGCCCTCTGAGAGCATTGTTATGACTGCTTCTCCTTTTATGATGAAACAAAGAGACAGTTTCTCACCTATTCCACTTCCCACAGGTCCCACCAGCTCTGTCTTAATGTGATTTGGACCCAGCTCTGGAGGTATCAAGTGATGGGTGCCTGTCTCCTGGGCCTCTGTCCCTCTGTCCCTCTTGTCCCGGTGATGTTCATCTGACCACGCAGGTTCCATGAGTACTCAGACATCCAGCTGGATGGCAGCCCCATCGCAGTTTTGGGGCCTCAGGCTTGTTGTCACAGTGCAAGACACCACGAGGTATACCCCAGAAGTGATGAGACCACACACCTGAGCAGTGCATCACTGTGAACATCCCAACCAGGGGCAGGCAGAGACGTTGGCACTTCTCTCTGTGTTCAGCCTCCATGCTGGCCGGGGCTGTTTGCCATCCTGATGCTGTACTTCCAGGGGTTTCCTTTCTTTGAGGAAGCTGGTGTTACTCTGTAGTGCCTGATGCCTGTTCCCCTTTTCCCTGGCAGGGCCAACCCTCCTCCCACCCGCAGAGTTGCTGCAGCTCCAAGCCACATGCTCCATCTGTGCCGGGGACACAGTGGCTCTTGCTGCCTGCAGGCATGTCCCAGCATTCACAGAGCTGTTCTAACTTTGCCCTTCTGCCCGCTGTTCACCAGCTTCCAGATCTGCCCTTTCTGGTTCTCTCCACACTGTTGTCTCCAGGACTTTTCCAGCTCTAGGATGGTGTCGGGTCCTGGATGCAGGACATTCCCACTCTGGGCTGTCCTCAATGAGAGTGGACAATACTCTCCCGGTACCAATGTGAGCAGCCTGGTAGTGTTCACTTCAAAACCCCATTGCTCATCCAAGCTGTAAATGCTCCAGCCACTGTTATTCCTGCCAGGAACCATGTCACGGGTTAGGTCAAGTTTCTTTTAGCAATCACAGAATCCCAAAGAGGTTTGGGTTGGAAGGACCTTAAAGCTCATCCCATTCCACCCCCTACATTCACCTTCTCTACCCCACGTTGTTCTAAGCCCTGTCCAACCTGGCCTTGGACACTTCCAGGGATGGGGCAGGCAACAGCTGCTCTGGCAACCTGTGCCAGGGCCTCCCCAGTCTCCCAGGGAAGCATTTCTTCCTAATATCTAGCCTAAATTTTCTGCCTCTCAGTTTCAAGCTATTCCCCTTGTCCTATCACTATATGCCCTTGTAAAAAGTCCATCATGCTGCTCAGAAAAGTCCATCAGGCTGCTGACTCACTGCTGGTCACCCAACTGAGCTGCAAAACCCACCCACTCGTGTCCCACCGCTGCTGCAGTGCTCCTGCCTGCACTTTCTCTGGGCAAATCCAGTCCACTTGCAAAATTTCCTCTCCAGCAGGGCGCACAGAGGCATGTGAATCTTCTAATGACAGCTGAGATTTGTGAGTATTGACTTCATTATTCAGTGATTAAAATATTCCAGCTTCATTGCGACACAGGAGTGCATTAATGATTTATAGTATTGCATTTTGATTCAACACCTTAGCAACCTTTAAAAGCGGATTGTGCCATGGATTCTGCTGAAATCTGGAAATTAGATCTTAAAATTTAGCACTTCATTGGCTTGAAAGGTAGGGCAGTGGACTGGATGCACCATGGAGAAAATAATCTGAAAGGGTCTTTGAACAGTGACCGTGCCCCAGCGCGGTGTGGCTGCGCCAACTGCCTGAGGGGGTGGCACTGGCTAGGGGACACACCATCCATTTCCACACATGACAGGGGGCTGGTGCTGGCTCTGTCATTCTCGAGAGACTTTTTTCAGAGTTTTAAGTCGTTTATAAAGTGATGGGTCCTGGGAGCAAAGGGGCTTCCAGGAGCATTTCTGGGCCATGGCACTTCTCTCCATGCCACCGTCCCACCTTTCCACGGGACAGTGCCCTGTGACCAGCTGTCCCAGGAGAACACCCCAGCCCTTCCTGCTCCTCCAGTGGAGAAGGCTGGGAATGAGACACAGTCACTTGTGTCTTCGCTGTCCCTGCAGGGAATCCATCACTGAGTGTCCATCTCCATCCTCTGCCTCACCTGTTATTATCAGCAAATGCTTTGAGACCTGCTCGTCTGAGTCTCTTGTACACAGTGGGGGTCCCCATCGATCACTTCATCTCTTACCTCTGCTCTTAGCAGACACCTGGGGCTGTGTCTTTTCCTCTTGCCTGTGTCCTGAGAAGAGCAGTAAGGACAATTTCAGAGGTATGGATGGGAGGAGGGATGTTTCACTCCAGACATCTCTGTCACAGAATTTCCCCCTTGAACTGATGCCTGCAGCAGCCTCAGCCCCTGGGGACCCCCAGGTCCCTTTTGGGAGTGTCATCCTACCCCTCTTATCTCCACTTCTTCCCAGCCCAATTAGCTGTTTGTTTAAGGTACTGCAAACCTCACTTGATAACCTTACCTAATTGCTTCACTTAAGTTAATTACTTCTTGGCTGAACAAGAAAGCAACATAAGTGATGTCAAAGCATATTTGTCACTTCAATTAATGTCCTGGGAGAGGGAGAACTTGGGCATCCACCACGGCACCCTTCCTTCACCAAGCAGCCAGCAGCACCCTGCTCCCCATGGCTCCCGAAGTCTGTAGGAGAGTGGAGGTGGGTGCTGCACCTCAGGCAGCCCTGCCATACCTGTGTGCCCCCATGGACAGGTTACAGTGTGCTGGTGATGCTGCCTTCTGCCCCTAGTTCTTGCCAGATCCTGGGAACAGGCAGCAGTTTTGAGGCACTCTCAGAAAATCCCATTATCTGGCACTGCCTGCCTGATGCACAGGCAGGGCAGGTGAGGGCAGGGAGGCTGCCCAGAGCACAGCAGCAAACACCTCTGGCACTAACCTGTTGTGGGGGAAGGGATGATCCTCATGGATCCAGCCTGCCCACCATGGGGAGCAGCATCACGGGGACACCCTTGGCCAGATCCAGACCAGACCACGCACAAGGCTAAATCCAGTCCCTGCTCTGGCTGCATGCAGGCTGGGTTTGGGCCGGGACACAGCGTCAAGTGACTTCCCTGAGTCCTGGCTGTTCACTGGGAGTTAGGATAGCTGGCAGGATGCTTGGCTGAGGTCTTTGCTTCTAAATGAGGCTGGCAGTGATTGTCAGGGAGTTTGCGCCTGCTTCTTTCTTTTGGAGGGTTCTTATTTTTGTTCCCTTTGCATGCGAAAGGATTTGAGGCAGTAGGTTAGCTCATAAAAAGGTTTCCCTGGGAGCAGCTGCCTGCCGGACTTGAGGTGAATGCCCTGGAGAAAACGCCTCCCACTCCAGTGAAATCTTCCTCCCGTGACCTGCACCGGGAGGTGAACTTTTGTTCGAGAGAAAGATAATCCCCTTCGCTCACCGGGACTGAAGGCGCTGTGATAAAAGCTTTATTCAAGATCAAAGACATATGCTGCTTTTTGCCTTTTTTTTTTTTTTTTTTTTTTTTTTTTTTTTTTTTTTTTTAACTACTGTCTTAAACAAAAAGTTTGGTTTATGCCGGATTGAAGCTCAGAGCGGTGACAGCTCCAGAGCTCATCTTCCTGGCTGGTTGGTGCCAGTGGGGAGTGGGACAGTGTGGGGATGGAAGGCACCGGGACCATTATCCCAGCACAAAGAGGGTTCAGGGGCTCAGCTCCATTTCCCAGTGCACGAAACCACTCAGGGTTCAGGTTCCCTTTCAGTTGGAGGGATTATCGGGCAGCTGGAGCAGGCAGGGGGGGAGCCTGGGGAACGGTTTGTGTTTGATCTTGCTCGGCAGTTTCGTCTGTGCGAGTGTCCAGCAGGGGCTTTGCTCGGGGGTCCAGGAAACCTTCTGTGCTGGAGGTGACATAAAGGGCTGGGGCTGTTCCCAGGGTGAGCTGGGCAATGGGGGGTGTTGTGCTGGTTTGCACTTCAAAAGCCACAAGATGGGCTTCCAAAACCCTGGGCTCAGCTACAAATTGCAGGGTTGTTTCTTCATTATTGGAGCCCCAGTGCTGGGATTGTTTTTTTGCTTTCTGCCCAGCTGCAGACATTTCCCTGAAGCCGGCCAGGCTGGTACCCAGTAAAAATCCAGCCAAGGTGTCTCTTCTCGGAGTGCTCAATGTCTTGTATCAACACCTGTGTCATCAGGACTTCCCAGTCTCTGGGATACTCTGCAATTGAGGACACCTTGTGTGGCTGGGTGTATCACAGGACACCCAACTGCAGGACTCCTCACGTCATGGGACACCCCCAACACACATACTCCATGTCCCCAGACACCCTTCAGTGTAAGACACCCCATGCCCCATCCTGCAGAACGGAAGAGCAGCTACAGCATGAGAAGCTTGATTACCAGGACCACGTGTTTCAGTCAGTGAAATAAGTCCCACATAACCCCACTTTCACCCCGGCACTGATTTTCACATCACAGCCGTGCAAAATGGCAGAGGTTCTCTCACTTCCACTGCTACATCCTCTCCATGTTTAGCCCTTTGTAAAATGAGGGATCACAGGTCGAACTGTGTGCTCAGGATAACTCCTCTGAAGTTAATGGACTTATTATGGTCCCTCGTTTCAGACCTAAGCTCAGCAAACCTGGTGTCAGGGGGAAAAAAATCTCTCCAGGGATGAAATTCACTTTGTCATGTGCAACACGTTTTGCACGGAGATAAAGTTCCCCCTGTGTGGCTTCTGCAGGGCCTGGTCCGATCGCTGTCCCCAGGCACTGCTGGGCATGCAGCCCACACCCAGATCCAGCTCTGCTGCACCTGGAGCAAAGTCTGGGCCCCAACTGTGCTGAGCCAGGGACGTCAGATGATGCTTGCCAGCTTGTTCTGGTGAAAATCTAGCAATCCACAGGCCAGGGCACTGGAGAAGACCTACTTGCCTTACACTGTTACAGAAATGAAACTATTTAGAGAATTCACTCTCCAGCATCCTCCAGCTGGCTTAGGCACAACTGTCTCACCAGATCAGCGTTAGGCTGGGAGAAGATCCTCCCCAGCAGGACCAAGGAGCCAGGAAGGGCGGACCAGCAGCTGTATTGCTGATAGGATGCCCCCACCTGCAGCCTGAAGCCTCCTTTACCTTATGCTCCTGCTGCACAGCCTTCCCCTGCACCCACATGCAGATGCCAACTTGGATGTGTAAACATAGCTACTGAGGTTGAAGTGAGAAAGCAGGAAGCCCAGGGGACTGGCTGAGTTTGGGATCTCATGGCCCAAGCAGAGAGAACGGGTTAACCCACACAGATTTGGGAAAGGGGGACATTTTCCCTGTGGAGCCTATTGAGACTGTGGCCGTATCATAGGCTGCTGCTAACAAATATGTTTTGAGAGGCTGAGAAAGAGATTGCTCCTGATTCCTGCTGGGAATCCACAGAACAGAGTGGAAAATCATCACAACATCCTACTCCAGCGACAGGACTGACACAGACACCTGGTCCCACTGAAGGGTTGCAGTTTTGAGGTCTGCCTTTAATTAAAGGAGAGCAGCTGAGCTGGGATAGTTCCCAAATCTTGGGGAGGACTTTCCTCCCCTGGAAAGAAGATGTAGGAGGTTTGTGATGTGGGGAAGGGCTTTCCCTGAGGGCTGGGCCAACACTGAGTTCTTCTGCTGTGCCTGTGGGGTGGAGCAATGTCCCACTCCACTCTTGTGGCTGCCAAGGACGTGGCCGTGAGCCACACAGAGCGGTCTGAGAGCAGTCAGGGAACAGGTGGGCAGAGGAGAGGGGCACAACCCAGACCTGCTCATAGGGAAATTGTCCTTTTCTTTAGAGTCAAAGCTGCACAGTCAAAGGGTTCGTTCTGGACATGGGGGACCGGCAGCACAGTGGCTGATGGAAGTGCACTCTCACTGGGTAATCCAAGAGCTCTAATGATCTGCCTTTGATCTCCTATTCAACGGGGAGATTTATTACAGCTTTCATTTCAAGTCAGAACTGATGAATTTCAGTGGACCTGTCGAGTGGCTACAATCTGGAGGCATTTATCTTTCAGGAGGAAGAAGCTGTCTCCTCTCTTTGTCTCTTGAAATGATGGGGGGAGACACCGTACCCAGCCAGCAAGGGTCAAATGATACCTGCTGCATGGCAGCAAGGTCTGCCTTGCTCAGGGCAGGCTCTCTGCTCCAGCTGTGGCCCAGCAGATGCTTCAGGGGCTTTTCTGCTCTGGCACAAAGCTAATCTGCTTAATACATGTTGCTCTCCCTCTTCCCTCTTTTGCAGACAGCCCAGAGGGGCTGAGATCCAGCATCACAGGCTCCCAGGGCCCTTTCCCTGCAGCTGAGGATCCTCTGGATCTGGAAGATGCCTCTGCTTCTCCAGCAGAAGGTGGCCTGGAAACCTGGAGTCCAAAACTGTCTTTTACGTCTTGGATTGTGCAAAGGACCTCTGTTGCATTTGAACTATTTTCTGCAATTCAATCAAAATCAACACGTTTTGCTTCTGGCTGCTCATAGGTGCTCAGGGGAACCCATTCCAGACTTTTCATGCAGGTGCAGTTTACATGTCCCATGTAACTCTATTTTCTCTCAACACTGCTGCAGACCCCTTAGAGGAACTCCGTGGTGGCCCCGTGCCGTCCTGCAGCAGGGGAAAGGCTGGGGGTCTTTGCTGAGTAATGCCAAATTTTTCATTGCTAAGAGCCACAGAAGGGCTCTCAGGCACTATTTGCAGCCTCTTCTCAGGCTGCTCCTTGTCAGGCTGCTCCTGGGCACCTCTTGGTGCTTTTGCAGTGTCTGCCCACATCACGTGGCTGCAATGGCAGGAGGGTGTTTCTGTTACCTGTTGGCACTGGTTTGGGATTTGCACTGAGAGATGCAATCCAACTGCATCTGCAGCTATTTCTCCCAGTCTCCAGGACTAGTACCATTGCTTTGGTTCACCCTCTACCCCGTCCTGTGCCCACCTCTGTCCTTGAGGAGGAGGCTTTCACCTGGTCAGAGCCTGCACCTTCTTGATGCTCTGTCTCAGTGCAGCAACGAGTGTCCCAGGAGCACTGCAAGCTCCCACAACTGTCCTGATCATCCCAGTCACTTTGGCCCTGCACCACTGGCCAGGGTGGTCCCTCTTCAGCTCTGCATCGTGTCCCAGCAAGCCCTGCACTGGCAGCGGCACCTCAGCAGGGCCGTAATGCTCCTTCCCATGCACAGACAACAAAGAGGCTTCGACGTGCTTCTATTCCTGAGCAGGGATGGGCTCTCCTGGGACAGGCTTGGCTGCCTTCCCTGGCTCATCTCTGCATCATGAGCAGTTGTCTGAGCAGTTGTCTGAGTATGTTGCCAGACCCGTGGACTCTGTGTCGAGTCCTTGATCCTTTGCTCCAGCAGGACCTGTGGTGGCAGTGGGAGACCTTTCCTCTCCTTTCTTCCCTGGTGCCTTCAAGGATCTTGCTTGTGGGAGCCCCAGGGCCAGGGCAGTGCAGGATACTGGGTGTCTTGGGCTTTCTCTTGTTCACACATGGTCCCTCAGGACCCTGCTTCTGGCCCTGGTCACACAGCCCAGGGAAGAGTCATGTCCTCAGAGCAGCAGAGCTCCACCGCATGCAGGGGTTTGGGTGAAGATCTGGATACCAAGTCCTGGTGCAGCCAGGACAGGAGAGATGCACATGGTCCATGAAGACAACGAGCAAGTGTTGTGGAGACAGCATCCCAAAGGGCTTTGGGAGGAACCAGAGTGCAGCCAGAGTTCTGAAATTACCCAGATCCACTGCAAAATCATAAAATCATAGGAAGGTTTGGGTTGAAAGGGACCTTGAAGCCCATCCCATTCCACCTCCTGCTGTGGGCAGGGGCTCCTTCCACTACCCCAGGTTGCTCCAAGCCCCATCCAACCTGGCCTTGGACACTGCCAGGGATGGGGCAGCCACAGCTTCTCTGGGCCACCTGTGCCAGGGCCTCACCAGCCTCCCAGGGAAGAATTTCTTCCCAATATACAAATCTAACCCTGACCTCTGGCAGTGGGAAGCTGTCTGCCCCTGTCCTGTTGCTCCATGCTGGTGTAGAAAGGGCAGTGGGATGGACTCTTTGGCAGCTTTCTGGGACTTTCTGGCAGCGATGCCTGGCCCAGCTGGCTGTATCTCTGTCGCTTTTGTTATAAGGGGTTGGTTTGTTTGGGCTCTGCACCAGGACAGGTTGAGCCAATTTAAACCCAGAGTGCTGGGCTAAGTCCTTCCCTGAGGACATTCCCCTCCCGCTGACAGTGGGGCTGCACATGCCTCACATGGGCGGATGCTGGTGGCATCGTGCTGTGAGCCCCCTGACATGCACCGGGACTGGCCCAGTGCGGCCCAGGCTCTGTGCTGTCCCACTGTGCCGTGCCCAGCGCGGCCCAGGCTCTGTGCTGTCCCACTGTGCCGTGCCCAGCGCGGCCCAGGCTCTGTGCTGTCCCACTGTGCCGTGCCCAGCGCGGCCCAGGCTCTGTGCTGTCCCACTGTGCCGTGCCCAGCGCGGCCCAGGCTCTGTGCTGTCCCACTGTGCCGTGCCCAGCGCGGCCCAGGCTCTGTGCTGTCCCACTGTGCCGTGCCCAGCGCGGCCCAGGCTCTGTGCTGTCCCACTGTGCCGTGCCCAGCGCGGCCCAGGCTCTGTGCTGTCCCACTGTGCCGTGCCCAGCGCGGCCCAGGCTCTGTGCTGTCCCACTGTGCCGTGCCCAGCGCGGCCCAGGCTCTGTGCTGTCCCACTGTGCCGTGCCCAGCGCGGCCCAGGCTCTGTGCTGTCCCACTGTGCCGTGCCTGGGGAGCACGTGGTGCCCTGTGGAACCTCGGCGATGGGGAGGGCCCTGTGCAAGCCAACGCTGTCCTGCCGCACCGCCCTGAGCTGCGCACGTGTGGCAGGGTGGGACCTGGGCCCAGCGCCTCATCCCCACCACCACAGCCGCCTGCTGCTCCACACAGCACAGCTGCGATGTGAGTGTGCGGGTGGCACGGGCAGGGCAAGAGCCATCCATTGTCACTCTGTCCCTAATCCATCCTGCAGACGAGCGGCTGTCTCCCTGCTCGGCAGAGAGCGCTGGGAGAGCTGTCACTGCCTGCCAGGGACTGCTGAGGAGCAGCCACTGCATCGATTGGCCCTGTCACCATGTGAAGGATGTGTTGTGTGAGCAGCCTCTGGCGTTAGCAGGCTGTTCAGGTGCTGGCTGCATCAAGGGCCACCAAGGTCCCCATCCCCACAGGTGCAGCAATGGCAGGGCTGGGGCTCACGGCCTCACTCAGCAATGCCTGCTCCAGAAAGCCAGACCACAGGGGTCTGAGGTAGCCCTCGGCAGTGCAGGAGTGGGAAGGAGAAGTCCAAGCCAGTGTTGTGTCCTGGGCTTCAGGAGATGAGGAGATGCTTGCTGACACATCTGGTGAGCTCTGCATTGGCACATGGTACAGGTGTGGAAGCTTCGACCTCATGCTTTGTGTCTGCTGGATTTGATAGTGTCTTTAGTGGGATCAAGGATGCAGGAAGGTGACTGGGGCTGGACAGTTTGGGGTTTTTTCCTTGGAAAATGTTGTTTTGCTAATCTTGAAGACATTTAAAATTATCTTGGGCAAAAATACCTCTTTGGAAAAAAAACGGGATTCAGGAGGTTCCAGATTTCTAAAGTGACCCCTTTGGAAGCCATCAGATTGTCAGAATCTCTTTGTTCAAAGCTGGTCTGTGCTTCAACAAGTAAAACTGATTCCTCTGCTCCTGCCTGGAGATGCAAAACTCCTTCACAGTCATTCATGTGCCTGTGGGGACTGTGGTGTTTGCTGGGCCCAGGCTGTTTGCACATGTTTCTGTTTCTGGAAGGAGAACAGTGACCCAGTTCCAGCGAAAAGGGTTGGGATGTTCTGCACCAGCCTGTCTGTGCAGCATCAGGCTCTGCACCAGTGTTTCCAAACTCTGCTCCAGCCTCTCCAAACTCTGCTCACTCGCATTTGTGTGCTGTTTATCTCTTGAATGGGAAAATAAGATATATGTAGTTTTCTTTTTCATCTGCCCCCTCATTAAGATAATGCTGAGCAGGAGAGCAGATCTGAGCAGTGCTGTCAGACTTCATTACAGGGATCCAGCCCAAAGAACACGCAACTCTGGGAGCTCACTGCGAGGCCATCCATCACCCAGACCCAACTGTCCCTGTGCAGACAAAATGCCAGACCCTAGCAGAAAGAGGAGAGAATGATTCCCTCAGCCCAGCACAGACTGAGCTACTCCTACCATTAATTCTTCCAGAGAATGTGGCTCCTTTCCTTCACAATGGCCTTAAATTGAAGGAAGGCAGATTTAGGATACTGGGAAGGAATTGTTCCCTGTGAGGGTGGGGAGGCCCTGGCACAGGGTGCCCAGAGCAGCTGTGGCTGCCCCTGGATCCCTGGAAGTGTCCAAGGCCAGGTTGGACGGGGCTTGGAGCACCCTGGGATAGCAGAAGGTGTCCCTGCCATGGCAGGGGGTGGCACTGGATGGGCTTTAAGGTCCCTTCCAACCCCTGTGATTCTTGGGCAGCATTAAAAAGATCTTGGTTTCCTACTTACCTGTCTGCATTCCTGGTGCAGTCACCCCTCTTCTGTCTCTCCAGCTGCCTCAGTGGACCTTGGATTATTCACCACCAGGCACGAAGGCTGATGACAAATCCAAAAGGATGATAAAACTGTTCATGAACATTTGAAACTGTGTTTGCCTCTCTGACAGATCTTTGGGAAAGACATTGAGGGGATGCTCTGCAGTTCGTGTGTGTTGGTGTGAAGGTCCCCTTGCAGCAGCAGATAAATCCTCACCAGCCTGCAGAAATCAGAAATTCAGATTAGTTCTTCCTTCCCCACAGGGCACAGACCAGATCCCTGCCCTGAAAACAGCTCATGACCTGGGCTTCTCCCCCTGTACCCATCCTGCAAACCCAGCCTTTGTGCCCTGCCCTGGGAACAGCCAGCAGCAGAGGGTTGGTTGGGAAAGACCTGTGGATGGAAGGCTGTGGCTGTGGCTGTGGCTGTGGCTGTGGCTGTGCAGAACGAGGACACAACCACCAATGCAATGGGCAGTGACTTGGCCCATGATCTGTGGGGTGAGATACGACCCTGGAATCCCCAGTGCCTCCCAAAGGGTGTTAAAGCCAGTTTGTTGTCACTGCTGATGGGGATGGGACATCGACTGACAGCCTGTGTCCCTTCTGTCACACACAAGGGGTTCTGCTCACACCGCTTGGACACTGCTGGGTGCCAAGGGCAAGTGGATGGGTTCATCTTGGAAATGGCATTAAAAAAATCCCTTTCCCATTCATGCAGTCTCCCACTGAGGTTTTTCATCAATTTCCTGCCTTTTGAGCTTACCAACAGGTAAAACAAGCAGGTTTAGAAGGAGAAGTCTCAAGATCATTTCAGATGAGAGCCTTGTTGGATGTTGTGCCATCCTTGTTGGATGTTGTGCCATCCTTGTTGGATGTTGTGCCTGGACTGATACGTGTCTGTGCCTGGGACATGAATTCTCCACTCCCCTCCTCCAGCCCACTTCTCCTGTGATCCCATAGGAAACAATCCTGTCCTTCTCAGGGGCTTCTCAAAACCCTCAGGAAATACCCTGAGAAGGGCCTCCCACAACACACAAGGCTCTCTGGGTTCAGCAAGGGAATATCTGGGGAGCTGACGCCCAGGCTGGTGGGACTCTGTTGGCTCTTGCAATGCCCACGTGCTGGAAACCTGACCAGTGCTTGTGACTCAAGGACTGCTCTGTTTGTCACCACCTCTTGGGCTGTTACAGCAGAAAATGGTGACATTTAAAGCCTTTCTCCCTAAGATGCAGTGGAGCACACAAGGAGAAGTTAATGAGGGCAGCGGTGCCCTGCGGGCTCTGGGCTCTGCCCTGCCCTGCCACCCTCCCTGCTCCCCATTAATGGGTGGCTGGGCCGAGCCCCGTTTGCCGGGACAGGAGGCAGCGGGGCAGCGCTGGGTCGGGCGAGGCACCAGCTGCTGCTCTTGTTGCACGGCGCAGATGAAAGGAGCGATCCTCCCGTGCTTGATGCGGGAACAGGGGCCCTGCACTGCCTCCTCTGCCCCCGCTGCAGCCACTGCCTTGCAGCCATGCATTCCAGTGGTAGCAAAAAGGAGCTCAGCAGGTATCGATGGGGTTTGGTGCTGGGGTGAGCGATGGAGGTATCTGGCCCAGGTGGGCAGGAGGCTGCTGCCCTTGCCCCAGGCACACTCTTGTTGTCACTGCTGGTGCCTGTGGAGGGATGGAGAGCCGCTGGGGAAAAGCAAAGCAGTTGGAGCCTACAGCTTCCCAGCTTCTGGCATTATTTTAGAGAGAGGGCAATTAACAGCCCAGAGCTGAAGAAGTTTTGTTTCTGTCATGGCTTTCTGGTCACCCGACTGCTTTCCCTGGCAGCCAAGTGACAGGATTTCTGGGGAAATGCAAGGGGATGAGATGAAACCCTGAAAACCCGGATTGGAGGTTTGAATTTCCAGCTCAGGCAGCACCTTGCAGGAGGTGACCAGGATGTGATCCCACCAGTTGCGGACCAACTGGCCACCTGCTTATCAACACTTGGGAGGCTTAGGCTGGATATCAAGAAAAGGTTCTTCCCCCAGAGGGTGCTGGGCACTGCCCAGGCTCCCCAGGGAATGGGCACGGCCCGGAGGCTGCCAGAGCTCCAGGAGAGCTTGGACACCGCTCTCAGGGAGAGGGTGGGATTGTTGGGGTGTCTATGCAGGGCCAGGAGTTGGACTTTAATGATCCTTGTGGGTCCCTTCCACCTCAGGATATTCTACGGTTCTATGATTCTATGAAAAACAACCATGGTGGATGCGCCCAGTGATCCCTGGGCACTCATTTTCCTTCCAAGTTGGAGGCTGATGACCTTGGCCAAACTGCAGTTGCTGCTTCAAGCCTCCTCCCACGCAGGGGATTTGGGGCTGCATGGCAGAAACACACACTCAGAACCCTGGCGCTGGCTTCCCTGCTTGCTGCTCCTACCTGGGATGTTGGGGTGCTGGGCTCTACCACAGCATAGGCTGCATGACCTTCAGAGAGCCCCCACCCCATGCAACACTTTGGTGTTCAGCCCAGCCAAGGCTGGGAAATGCAGTTAAATGCCATGAACTAACCAAGGTGGTCGAGAAAAACCTTCTCACTATGCACCCTGATGGCATATTTGCTAGATTGGATCTGTGCCTCCTTGTGCCGCTTTGTCAGAAATCCAGGGAAAATCACAGTAAGGAGCTAACAACTTGGAGGACAGGCTCCGCCCTGGACTGTGTGACCTTTCTGACAAAACCCTCAGCAAAAGCCTCCACTCAGCCTGTGCCATGTGTGCTGGTGACGGCAGGAGCTCAGGTCTCCGCCTGGGTTGGTGCAATTTGCATTAGCTCAGGAAAATGTCACGGGTTACATGCTCTGGGGCAAGTTCTGCTCTGTCTTCTGCAGTTCAGGGGGGAATTGGCCACACTCTCTGCCTCTGACCTGCTCCCAACCCCTCTCAGAGCCCTGTGAAATCTGCAGCCAATAGCTCTTGGCTCTAAGACATTCGGTGTCAAGACAGCAGAGTGTGACTAGTGCCACTCTAAATCCCATCACATCAACCCAGGAATGAAAGAAACAGCTTTATCCAACAGCAGCTGTCTGCCTAATGATTCAGGCTGACAGGGAAACCTCTGCTCAGAGGTTCAGGGCAGGCAAAGGAAACTGGATGTCCTGGGCTAGTGGAGCTGGGAAAAGAAGGAGCAGTGGCTGACTACCTCCTGAAGAGCAGGAATGCTGTGCTCAGCCTCCCAGGAGAGGAGAGGGTGGTGTGATGCAGGGCCTGGGAGATGAGAAGGGGCTGGTACTCATCCTAAAAACTGATATTTCTAGGCAAATCCTTGTTGGACTGAGCTGGAGCAGGTTGACAGCCCAATTTTGTCTGTGTTGAAAATATCCGCTAATGGGAGATTCTGCAGCTGTGCTTGGGGCTACTGCCCACCCATCCCACTGCATCCAGTTCACTGGTTTCCAGTGTCTCAGGGGAGTCCCACCACAATCTGTGGTACACAAGGGCCATGAATGCCTGCACTCCCCTCCAACAGGCACCTCTGGGGTGCAAGGCACCTGGGGTTCAGGTGAGGAGAAGCCACTGCTGGGACTGATCCTCTTTTTCAGTGCCAGGTTTTCAGAGGAGATCTGCCTGGGGCTCCTGCTGGTGCTGCTGCAGCTTTCCAGCGGTGGTCTAGGGTTCTCCAGGGCCCTTCCTTGGGGCTCAGCTACCACTGGGACAGCAGGATGCTGACTCCAGTCTGTCTGGAAGGTGCTGGAATAAAGCACAATGTGGAAGAAGCCTGGGGAAGGGAATGTCCCTGCTTTTGTGGGACTGATCCTGGCTCTGCATCCCCCCAGACGGCTGTGATGAGCTGCATGGCCTGAACACCACATCAGCTCTGGGAATGGCCAGTGCCTGGACTGGGACTGGAGAGGGCCCCTCTCTCCTGGGCATCAATTTGGCTCCGCTAACGAGGCAGCTCCTCATTTGCATGGGCAGCGGTGCTGTGGCCGGGAGCTCGGCTCCGAGGGCACGGACACGGGGACAGCACTGACCTGTGTGTGCCGCCTTCCCTGTGAGCTCCAGCCCGGCCCCCGTAATGGGAGCTTTGAAATGACTCGCTCATTTAAACTAATGCAATAAGAGGCCAGTTTGAGTGTGGGCTTTGTGTGGGAGCAGACTGCCTCTGCTCCCTGGAAAGGCAGCATTATGCTGTCTCTCTCACTCCAATATGCTAATACACCAACTCCCTGCAATTTCATTTTCAACAGGGACTAATTTAAAAGAAATGACCAGCCTGCCAGTGGACTTCAAAGATATCTTTTGATGAGTTTTAGCAGCTTCAGCAAAACTCTAATTTGAATTTCAGTGGCTGCCGTGTGATTTTCTCCGTGACAGTTAAGAGAGATGATAGCACCAGCTCCATCTGTCATTGGAGCCTCCTCTCTTCCCTTTTCACTGATTTGTTACAGACTGGGGGAAAGGAGAGAGGGGAAAAGTTGAAAGAGAGGGTAGCTGAATTCTGGTGCCCTTGTGCAGAGGCATACAAAGGGGAACTGTGGAGCTGGTGGTGAGAGGATGTGATGGGGGCAGCCGGGCAGCATCCCTGACACCACAGACAGCACCCAGCACGGGTGACATCCCAGCACAGGTAATATCCTAGCACAGGCAGCACCCTGCTCTCGCAGGCAGTGTGTTCTGCAGCTCTGGGGTTTGACAAGATGGTGCACTGGCTCAGGCATTCTGGGTTAAACTGATAAGGGAACAGAAATACTTTCACAGGGAAATTAGCAAGTGTTTTCTGTCCTAGCCGGGCACTCAGGCTGGCAGCCCAGTCAAGGTGATGCACCCTGGGTGCTGTGATCCCCTTTGTGTTAAATACATTTCATTCAGGGTTGCAGCACTGGCCAGCAAGATCCAGCAGCTGGAATTATGGCCAGGACTGGGACAAGATGTCACCCAGTCCCTGTGCCGGTGAGACAGGACAGAGCATCACCAGGCAGTGGGGCCAGTGCAGGGCCTGTCTCCATCTCCTCCCACGTCAGTCCTGCACCCCCCACCACCGCATGCACCACTCACCGCAAAGGCGGCCGTGCCTCCCGGGTGGGTGCAGCACAGTTCCTGCTCCCCCTCGCATGTCTGGAGCTGCCTGTTATGGTTGTCACCAGTGATTTCATGCTGCCTCTTACATCTTTAGCTTCCCTTGTCAGAGACAGCTTCATCGCCAGCTCCTCTGAGCCCTGGGGAGTCCTCTCACGCTGAGCTGGCAGCTTTGGGGGCAGAGGCGCTGCAGCCTTTTGTTCCCAGGGACCCGGATTTTCATCCTCCCTCTGATGCCCATGGACAGAGCCATGGCTGGGCATGTTCAAGGCCAGGCCCAGCATCTGAGCTTGCCCTTCTCTCACAGGGAAGCCCTGGCCCGGATGACAGGAGCCGCTCGGGGCAGCTCTGGCTGGCTGGGGCATCCGGGCAGCGTGGGAGCGCCTGTCAATCCCACTGTAAGCCCCAGGCAAATGGCAGAACCTGTTCAGCTCATGTAAAATCTGGGATTAGAGACAGGTTCAAGTGCCCCTGTTCGCAGCCACAGCTGCTCCAGAGACCTAGGCCAGGAGTCATGCTGGCAAAGGCTTGTTTTCCTCTGGTACCCTGCATTGCTGGCTGGTCCCTGGGAATGGGATGATCACAGCTTGGGTTTCTCAGTGGTGAGCATCCTGCTAGTGCACACTGGTGGCACCCTGATGCCAGGCTAGGTCCCTGCCCTGACAGAAGAGCCTGGAGAAGGAAAGGATATGCCCTATCCCCATGCACCCATCCCTTCAATGTGTTGCCCATGCACTCTGGAGCTGTGCACTCCCAAACCTCTGGGAGCCCAGCACTCCAGGGGTCAGTGCCAGGAGGTGTCTATGTGAGACATGGTGTGCTGCCAGGCCAGGCAGCAGGACCCTGAGAGCTGGAGACAGTAACTCTCTGCAGGCCCTGGATGCAAAAGGGGCTGGAGATATGATGAGAATCATAGAATCATGGAATATTCTGAGGTGGAAAGGACCCAGAAAGATCATTGAGTCCAACTCCTGGCCCTGCATGAACACCCCAACGATTCCACCTTCACCTGAGAGCATTGTCCAAAGGCTCCTGGCGCTCTGGCAGCCTTGGGGCCATGACCATTCCTGGGGAACCTGACCACCCTTGGGGACTGTCCTTGGCTGGGGTCAGCTGCATGAGTGCAATGCCAGCTTTGAGGAGTCTTTGCATCATGTGGGAACATGACACAGCAAGGAACAAGACAGAAGCAGCAAGGAAACCGTGCAAAAGGCAGATGAGCATGTCCTGAGTGGCAGCTGCAAGGCCAAGGAAGGGTTGAATCCTGCCCCTGCTGAGCCTGGGAGCATTTGGACCAGGACTGCCAGTCCTGATGGTGGAGGCAATGGCATTCCCCTGTTTCTGAGCATTCCCCTCTTTCAGCTCAGTAGAGCTACTCCTACTGATGGTGGCTCATGGATACAGCACTCGCCCATTGCACTCCTGAGGTGGTACCCCAGGAGGACACGCGGGTGGGGACCCTTTACAGCACATCCGTGCCGCTCCCATTGTCCCCTGATGCACAGAGCTGGGGCCAGTTGCCATCTAAGCCCGTGTGACCGTGCTGTTGAGGCTGCCTGGTGGGGATCCAGCTCTCAGAGTCAGCCTCTGCTCTGAGAGCCTCTGTGAAATCACTCCGACGTTAGGCACTTCCTAATAAAGCTGTCACAGACACCCCCATTATCTCCCGGCTCAGCCCCCTGCCCTCTGTTTAACCAGATAATCTGCTTTTTAAAAATACCTTTTCCTCTGGCTCAGTGGAAGCTCAGGTCTGTCCCAGTTCCTTGTCACTGAGGCGCACTGAGGAATTATCAGCATGCAGAGCTTTTTTATTTTCCTTTGTCATTGTGTGATACTGAAAAGTCTATTTTGTGGCTAATTATGCTGGCATCTGCGTGCCTCCCTCGGCGTGCATCTGAGCCTGTCCCTGCTGCAGTGGAACAGCCTGTGCGGGGAGGCTTCTCTTCCATTAGACATGCAGAGATCAGACCCGAAATTTGTCCCAGCCCTAAGCACAATGCTGATGCTCCGGTCCTTACGCATCCTTTTGTCCTCGACCCTGGGAAATTCCCATTTCTCTCCCACAGCCTGGGGATGAGTGGGTTTTCTCTCCAGCAGCAAGGTCTGCCACCAGACGGTGGCTATGGGATGTGTCAGGATTTGAGAACATTCCTGGGATCGGGCTGCAAATGTCACTGTGGCATCGTGGTCATTCTGTCCTGTCCTCCAGCCTGGCCATGTCCCTACCAGGACCCAGTGCCTAGGTGGCCTTGGCACTCTGGGCAGAGCCAGTGTGGCCCCACTCCAGTTGCCCAGGGTCTCAGGCTGGGACCCAAGTGGGGCAGTGCTACTGCGGATGTCCCTGCAGATGTCACTGTCCCTTAGGGTCACCGCAAGAACCACGGTGTGAATCTGTTCCCCTTCCCCACTGTGCCCAGCCCAGGTAACTTGCCCATGGTGATTGCAGCCTCAGGCATCGGGGACAGGGCAGGACAAACAGCACAAAGGTTGCTCCCACCTTTCGGAGGAGCACTGGGCTCTCTGATCACCTGTGAAGTGCCAGGATGCTCCCCACTGTAAGGTCTGCCCTCCAGAAAGCAAACTCTCCAGCAGGGCAGCGTGTCCCTGGGCTGTCCTCAAGGCTGGCCTTTCCTCTCTGCGTTGGTCGGCGGGTGGTGGCCTTTCCTTACCTGGCCTGTCTCTACTGGAAAGGAACAGGGTGGAAAGGGTTCACCTGTGCTTTCAGTCTTGAATTTTGCTGACAGTAGGGGAGTGGCAGGAGAAGCCACCCTGAGCCCCACCATTCCAGGCTCTGCTGCTGGTGCTGGTCAGGCTTGGTGTGACACCTGGTCATCATCTGGAGACCACAAATAAAAATCACTTGGCCATGAATGGGCAGACTGCAAAGCCCGGCTGCCATTGCTAATGCCTTGGTTAGTCACAGGGGAACTGGTGTAAAGCACTGCACCATGCTCTGTGGGTCAGGAAAATGACATATCAGCCTGGAGAAGAGCCTGATTTATATTCCAGGACTGAGCTACCATCTCCTGGGAGGATGATGTCTCTAATCCCGCTCACCTTGCTGAGACAGAGCACCTGTAACACCCACAGCCCTCGCAGAGCTGGAGGCAGCTCCAGCTATAATTACCCAAGTTCACACCAACGTGTCCGGGGTTAAATTGCTGCTTTGGAGAGCTACTGGAGCAACACCGTGGATTTGTGTCAGATAAGAAGTGTGACATTGTTTTGCAGAATAAAAAAGAGCCTTATCAGGAATGTACCAGCCCAAGTGTTTGTTCAGCTCTCGGAGCAGCTGAGTCTGGGTGTGGCCAGGCTGGCAGTGGCTGGCGGGGCTGGATGCTGGATCCCAGGTGGGAGAGGTGCTGCCTGCACTGGGTCCCAGCACTGCTCTGCTGGGTGTAACAGAGAGGCCGAGCCGGGCAATGCGAGCCTGGCCTGGCCAACTGCTCTTTGCACGGTGCTGGCAGTTCTCTGATGGCTGAGACCGGACCACACCACACATGACCCACAGCTGGAAATGCCTCCAAGCCACTGCATCCCTCTGAAGGGATGGGCATGGTCCCATGCTCCTGATATCCAGGAGCAAGTTGGTGAGGAGAGGCGCATGGTGCATCTTCCTATAGCGGCATGAGAGGATGAAAAGAAGGAAATTAAAGATAGCAGTGCATCAGCTGAGAGGAAGATCATCTGAAGCTGGGAACAAGACCCTCAGATGTGTTTCCAATGCCCCTGCATTGAGACAGGGCCTGGGAACGGAGAGCAATGAGTTCTCACCGGGGGACGGTATCACCACTAAAAGGGAGGAAATGAGTTTTTCCACATGCATTAAGACAAGACACGCCAGTGTGAAGGCAGATGTTCCACGCACCCAGAAATGCACTGAGAACTGCTGCGTCCTCGTGTCTCATCACAGTGGATACAGCAGAAAGTGAAATCATGAAAATGATAATGGGTGGAGAGCGATTTCCACATGAGAAGAGAGCAGAAAGGAGCTATTTAGTTTGAGAAGGGATGAATGAAAGGGAACACAGTGAGATGGATAGAATAATGAATGGGACAGGGGAGATGTCCAGCAGCCACCCTCAACAAAGCAAGAGGTGCCTGGGGAGCTGAAAGGGCCCTTCTTGCAAATGGATGCAGGAAAGAGCTTTCTTAGGGTTCAAGTGATGTGTCTGTGTAATCTGGGGCAGCAGGGTTCAAGTGACCTGTGGGATCCACAGCAGCAGGAAGCAGAGGACAAAGTACCAGCTCATTTCTGGCTGCAATGTCTCCACATCTCTCCACCTTCCCACCAGCACTGAGCAAGGCAGGATTTCTGCTCTTCTCTGTCTACTTCCCCAAATGGCAGAGATGCCCAGCAGCTCCTAGTGTGGTGTTTCCCTCTGGTGTCACACCAAGCAGGTTGTGGCTGTGGCCCCTCATAGGCACAAAGACTGTGGCGGTGGCCACAGGGCCCTGGCATGTTGCAGATGAGTCAGCCAGGTATGAAATGCAGCAGCTCCCAGATAGTGCTGAGCACCAAATGCCTTCTGAAATGACTGTGTACTGCAGACACAGCGGGCACATCCATGGGGATTGGAGTGCCCGTGTCCCAGCTGCACATTCCCAGCCATGTTGCACCCCAAGGCAGTGAATGCAAGTTGAGGTGAGCTCAAAGACAGTTCCCTGCTGAGTCCTGGCCGCTCAGTGCATGTGTGTCTGGGCAAGGAGCTCTGGAAATTGGGAAATACTGCCTGAGATGCGGTTGGGTACTCCAGAGTAAAGGTGGCGGGTGAGCGGGAGCCGGCTGCGGGGGAGCTGCACTGCAGGGAGGCTCAGAGGTGCATGTGATGTGGAAATTGATATCCAGAGGATCCCTGTAGGATTTAGGAACAGTCAGAAGGGAGTTACCCATCCAGAGTGAATGGGGAAGGGAAGCAGCATTAATACCATGTTTTGTGTGTCCCTTTTGTCCCCTTTCTCCCGGGTCAGACAGAAATGTGCCCCCTGGGGCTTCCTGTGGAAGAGGAGTTGCTCTGTCCTTTTCCTGTGGAGAGGGGAGCTGCCAGGTCCCTGTGCCCTCACCCTCTGGCACTGCTCTGCCAGGCACACTGGAATCTGGTGGGGGAGCCAGTCCACAGCCCTGTACCCCTGACCCTGCCTAGTGACAGTGACAGTGACAGCAGGAGGGTGGTGCTGTAGACAGTGACATGGTGCACGTTGCTCCCACAGAGCTGCATTAGGATCATTCTGGGTGGTTTTCCTGTGTCTGCTGACGTGACAGTCCAAAAGGCTCTGCTGCCACCGGGAGGTTCTTTCCACAGTGTTTCCATCCCAGTCAGTGTCCCCTGCTGGGGACCACCTGTGTCCCAGCCTCACCGTTCTTGTTTGGGCCAGATGGAGCAGGTGGGGAAAGAAAAACCTCAGGGCTCCTCACTGCATCCCCATGGCATCCCCGAAGGTTTTCCAAGCCACGCTCTGCTAAGCAGCACTGCCTTGTCGCACCTCTGTGCAAAAGATCTGCCCTGCCCCACGGTCTGGCTGTGGTGGGGATGACGGGGCCAGGCAGCTGCAGGTGGTGGCAGGGGCAGGTCCTCACCAGCAGCCCCCAGCACCTGGGAGGGATGCTGGCACAGAATTTGGAGCGAGCTGTGGAGAAGCCTGACTGCTGGCACCTTCCGAGCTGTGTCCTCCCAGGATGCAGTGGGTGGGTCAGAGTTCAGCTTCGCTGCCAGGTCTGGAAACAGTGCCTTTAAATCAACACCTGGGACCAGTCCAGAATGGTACTTGCTTCTTTTTCCCTTCTGTTTTTTTCTCTTTCTCTCCTTCAGCATTTCCCACAAAGCAAAAAGTCAGAAAAAATCTCTGGAAGGGTTAAAGAAATGTGTAGATGCGGCGCTTAGGGACATGGGTTAGTGGTGGATCTGGCCGTGCTGGGTTAATGGCTGGACTGATGATCTTAGAGGGCTTTCCCAACCCCAGTGATTCTATGGTTCTGTGACTGTAAGCTGGTTTTGGGGTGAATTGAATTATTTTTGCTATTTCAGCATGCAGCAGATCTTGGGCTCATGGGTCTGAGGAAAAAGGGTACACAGGCAGGGATCTGGCTGAGTTTTAAAAGCCATGGACTTTGCAGATGCCTTGCAGAGGAAGCAGCCAGGAAGTCGCACACAGCAGTTGTAGCAAGGGGATTCATTGCATAATCAGGGATCCGCTGCATAATCAGGGATCCGCTGCATAATCAGGGATCCGCTGTGTTTCCAGCCTCAGCCTGCAGCAGGTCACCTCCTTTCCTGAGGGGATCTGCCCTGGTGCTCCTCACTGGTGACCCCCACGTGCTCCTCTGGATCCACCAAAGGCTGGGGCTTAGCCAGTGTGCAGGACTCTTGCCAGCCCCTTGTCTGTAGAGACTGGGAGGGCAGGATTCCAGTGTCCAGTACTTTCCATCTGGGAGTGCCTGCACTTCCCGACACTGACAGGGTAATTGCAATATTGTCATGACATGTAGCAGATCAAAGAACTGGGTGCAGGGGAGGTGGCAATGGTGGTAAGAATCACATGCAGTTTGCATTTAGAAAGCACTTAAAGAGCAATTATCCAGGCTGGGAGCCCTGGCCAGAGAGTGTGGCTCATGTATTTTAATGTGGATTTCAAAGAGATGAAGATTGGTGCCCAGCAGGAGGCCTGGCAGTGCAGGCAGCTGTGTGCAGCTTGCTGCAGGCCAGGCTCCACTGCAGTGCCCTGGCAGGAAGCTGCAGGCACAGGCAGCTGCCCTCAGCCCTGCTCTGAGCCTGCTCCCGATGCTCTGCTGCAACCAGACATCCCTCCTCTTCCTCTCCCTGCAGGGCCATCCTGCAGGTGAGCAGACAAGAGGTGAGGAGGAGGAGGAGAAGGGAATCTTGGCATTGACCCCAGACATCACTGCTTTGGAACAGCTAATTTTCATGGAGAGGGAGGTAATGTTGTCTGTGCAGGGCCAGGAAACTTCCATGATCCTTGTGGAACCCTCCCACCTCAGGATCTTCTCTTCTCTTCTCTTCTCTTCTCTTCTCTTCTCTTCTCTTCTCTTCTCTTCTCTTCTCTTCTCTTCTCTTCTCTTCTCTTCTCTTCTCTTCTCTTCTCTTCTCTTCTCTTCTCTTCTCTTCTCTTCTCTTCTCTTCTCTTCTCTTCTCTTCTCTTCTCTTCTCTTCTCTTCTCTTCTCTTCTCTTCTCTTCTCTTCTCTTCTCTTCTCTTCTCTTCTCTTCTCTTCTCTTCTCTTCTCTTCTCTTCTCTTCTCTTCTCTTCTCTTCTCTTCTCTTCTCTTCTCTTCTCTTCTCTTCTCTTCTCTTCTCTTCTCTTCTCTTCTCTTCTCTTCTCTTCTCTTCTCTTCTCTTCTCTTCTCTTCTCTTCTCTTCTCTTCTCTTCTCTTCTCTTCTCTTCTCTTCTCTTCTCTTCTCTTCTCTTCTCTTCTCTTCTCTTCTCTTCTCTTCTCTTCTCTTCTCTTCTCTTCTCTTCTCTTCTCTTCTCTTCTCTTCTCTTCTCTTCTCTTCTCTTCTCTTCTCTTCTCTTCTCTTCTCTTCTCTTCTCTTCTCTTCTCTTCTCTTCTCTTCTCTTCTCTTCTCTTCTCTTCTCTTCTCTTCTCTTCTCTTCTCTTCTCTTCTCTTCTCTTCTCTTCTCTTCTCTTCTCTTCTCTTCTCTTCTCTTCTCTTCTCTTCTCTTCTCTTCTCTTCTCTTCTCTTCCCTTCCCTTCCCTTCCCTTCCCTTCCCTTCCCTTCCCTTCCCTTCCCTTATTAGCACATTTATGATCCTTCTATTTAAATACTTTTATGGCCCTTAATCATGAAGGATATATATATGTAGACTGATTGACTATTTAGAGTAGAATTCTTGTAAACAAGTTTTCCTTTAGACTCTAAAATGTGATAAAAAAGTAAACCAGACTGCTTAAATCTACTTTTGTATCATCCTTTTTTTTAATTGGAATTTCATAATTTAAAATATGTGAAGAACAATTTTTCCATACTTTACATGAAATATGGAGAGATTAACATTTTAAAACAAAGTCAGTGTAACTGACTCATCTATACTTTTTCAGGAAATAAGTTCATGCTTTTAGAGCTAAATTCTCTAACTGTACCAAGATCAATAGCTTGAATTTGCTCCTTCATCACTGTAGCAGGCATTATATCAACCAGTGATTGCTGTGTAGACATCATAGCCCCAGAGACCACAAAGTGGATTGCAAAACTTCTCAGGGATTTGTGCACCTTCTAGATCAGTTAAATCTGTGCACTTAGGGATGTGCTGACGTGACACTGCTCAGGATTTTGTCTTTATGTACACCAGCATGAAGGACTAAACTTCAGTATGGCCTTCACTGTCTTTCAGGACCTTCACCTTACAGCTATTGAATTGTCCAGGGCATGTATTATCTTCTTTATTTAGGGGGAAAAAAAAAAGAAATTAAACACTTCCTTTTAAACCATAACAACATTTTGTTGTGNAGCTGCATCAATACCGGTTTACCTGCGCAGGCACAGGGGCTCAGGACCTCCCTTGTGCCAGCCACTGACCATGCTGCTGATGGGGATGGTCTGTCTCAGCCTCTCCTTTTTGCTAACTCCAAAACAGCTGCAGCTTTGATAAGCTGAGCTTATAAAAAGAGGAAAAGAGACTTTTTGCACAGGCAGACAGTGACAGAACACAGGGGGACAGCTTTAAACTAACTGAGGACTGTTTTAGATTGGGTGTTAGGAGGAAATTCCTCTCTGTGGGGGTGGTGAGGCCCTGGTGCAGGTGGCCCAGAGAAGCTGTAACCACACCCCTGGCATGGCCAGGATGGACAAGGCTCAGAGCAGCCTGGGATACTGGCAGGTGTCCCTGCCCATGGCAGGGGGTGGAATAAGATGTTTTTTAAGGTCCTTTCCAACCCAAACCATTCTGGGATTCTCTGATCCCTCTGCATGAATTAGGTGCCCCCCATGCCCCTCTGTGATGCACAGTCCTGCTGAGGGCTGCCCTGAGTCAGCCAGAGTCCCTCGCTCCTCCCCAGCCCCTCATTCCTGCATCACTGCAAGGGCAGCGCTCCTGCAGCTCCTTTTCTGCTTAGCAGTGGGCATTGCTGATGGAAAAAAGAGACCACCCAGGACAGGCAGCTGGTTCCTTGTTTTCTAATTAGAATCACAAAATCATTTAGATTGGAAAAGACCTTTAAGATCATTGAGTCCAACCATCAACCCAGCACCACCATGTTTACCATTAAACCATGTCCTCAAGTGCCATATTAACACATTTTTTTAACAATTCCTGGGATGGTGACTCCACCCCTGCCACTGCAGCCTGTTCCAATGTCTGAACACCATCTCAGTGAAGAAATTTTCCCTAATATCCAATCTAAACTTCCCCTGGCACAGTTTGAGGCCTGTTCCTTGTTCCGTGGGAGCAGAGCC
>VXBT01013277.1:0-102023 GCA_013400235.1 Oriolus oriolus
GTTAATGAGACACTGCGACAGAGAGGATAATGGAATTTGGGCTTTGCCACAACATTTGACTCTCCTATCCAAACAAAAACGATAGACTCACAACAGGTAAGAAACAAATCCATTTTTCCACTAATCCAGTCTGGTTCCATGCTTTGTGATCAGGAGTAGACCTAAAAGTACTCCCTGTATAATCATTGGCACATTTTTCATGCTATTCACTCCACAGGACCAAGCCCTCTTCCAGCAGCCTGTATAAATAGTGTGCAATTAAGTGGCAGCTGTTCACATTTCACGTTGTCCTTTTATTAACTGTACAGGTTCACATTCAATACAACAAAAATATTCTCTTCTGAAGTCACAGACTCTCTTATATTATCCAATCTGTGATATTGTTTTTCGCTGCTACATTTGAGAATTTCACAATAATAATAAGTGTGTGAGGTGTTTTTTATTATTTTCATATTCTGTTTAGAGAATGAATCTGCTCTATATCATCATCTATATTCAGATCACGGTTTTCATTTACTTCAGTTTTATATTTGAATACTGAATATTTATGTTAGGGTATAGGCAGACACTTTAGGCAAACTTTAAGGCACTGCCTTTTTCTTTTCCTTGCTCTGGGTTCAGTCCCTGACCAATTCTGCTTGCCTCTGCCTGCCTGTCTCATATAACTGTGACAGAACAGGGAAGGAGTACCTGTGTGTGAATGTGCATGTGTTTGTGCGTGTGCGTGTATGTGTGTGTACTGAGAGGAAGGAGGGAAAGGAGAAGTCTGGCTTGAGAGTCCTTCCCAGCACTTCATAGGAAATTCATATCCTGTTCTCAAGGATAATAGTATAGAATCACAGAATCACCGAATCATAGAACCATACGGATTGGAAAAGGCCTCTAAGATCACCAGGTTCAACCACTGTCCCAGCACTTGCAAGTCCATCACTAAACCATGTCCCTAAGCGCCACATCTACATATATCTTTCAAAGACCTCCCAGAATGGTGACTCAGCCACTTCCCTGACAAACCTCTTGTCTTGGTTTAAAACAATTATGCAAGGTGGAGACTCCAAAATTCATTATCTTCCCTTTTCGTTTTTAAGCACTCCTTTTTCATCAATAAGGAGATGAATGCAAGAAGATGTAAGTACAAAAAATATCAGTTTGCTAAAAAAAGAAAAGCAGCCACAACCAAGATAACAGTAATAACCACTGGATACGAAAGTGCTGAATCCCAGGGACTCCCAGGCAACAAAGAAAACAAGATGGTGAAGAAGCCCCTCCCCCAGTATGGCACCCTCCGTAAACAACCATGTGGAGCAGAAGGCAAAAACAGTATGGTGGAGAAGCCCAGACCACATGGAGAGAGATAATAAAGGAAAAACAACACAAGCCTCTGCGATTTCAAAACTCCCTCCCTCCCCAAAAATAACCAACAGGGACCAACCAGGGACAAAACAAAAGCTGGAGACCTTTTTTTTTCCCCCAAAACAAGAGTCGATGCTGCCAGCTGTCTCACCTGACAGGGGCTCTCCTGATGGCAGCAGTTCTGGCAGCAATTGGGGTTATGAAATACTGTTTCACAGGGGTGTGGTAGTCAGCAGTAGTGACTGGAACTGGGGTGATGGCTGAAAAACTCATGGAGAGAGAGACAGACAGAGAGAGAGGGAGAGAGAGAGAGAGGGAGAGAGAGAGAGAGTGAGTGAGTGAGTGAGTGAGTGAGTGAGAATGAGAAAGTTTAATGTCCTGGTATAGCTGTCTGGAGTAGCAGTAGTGAAAAGGTCTGAAGGAAACCTCCTCCCTGGCTGCAGAAACAGGGTTACCAGGGTAAGAGAGACCAGGAAAGTGTTGCAAAATTTGCTTGTGGGCAGCTGGGATGTGGTGCTGCTGCCTCCCCTGGCAAGTCACAGTAAAGTTTTTATTTAACTTATATCTTTGGGCATTTGTCTCCTTACTGGTTAAAGGGAAGCAGGTAAAAACTAGAAAGGGAGGTAACTCACTTTGGAGTTTCTGCCCCCTATAATTGTCTTAAAGTAAGACACCTTTCCACAAAGAAGTATTCCCTAATATTGAATCTAAACTTTCCCTGACACAAGGCCATTTGCTCTTGTCCTATCACTTGTTACTTGGGACAAGAGACCCCCACCTGTCTACAACATCTTTTCAGGTAGCTGTAGAGAGGAATAAGGTCCCCCCGAGCCTCCTTTTCTCCAGGCATTCCCCAGTACCCTCAGCTGCTCCTCATAAAATTTGTGCTCCAGATGCTTAACCAGTTTCATGGCCCTTTTCTGGATTTGCTCCAGCACCTCAATGACTTTCTTGTAGTGAAAGGCCCAGAACTGAACACAGGATTTGAGGTGTGGCTTCATCAGTGGCAAGTATAGGGGGACAATAATTTCCCAAGTCCTGCTGGCCGTTATTTCTGGTACAAGCCAGGCTGTCCTTGACCCTTTTGGCCACCTGGGCACACTGCTGGCTTATGTTCAGCTGCTGTTGACCAACACGTCCAGGTCCTTTTCTGCTGAGCAGCTTTTCAGCCACTTTTCCTCACACCTGTAGAATTGTATGGGGCTATTGTGACCCAAGTGCAGTACCTGGCACTTGGCCACGTTGAATCCCCTGCAGTTGGACTCAGCCCGTTGATTCAGCCTGTCCAGAACACTCTGCAATCTTCCTACCCTCTAACAGATCGATATATATGCCCAGCTTGGTTTTGTCTGCAAACTTGATGAAAATGGACTTAATTCCTTTGTTCAGATCATCCAGCTTGTACAGTAGAGGTATTAGAGGTAAGAACCTCCTTTGTTTGCTTCATTGCTGTTGAAGGAGCATGCTGTGCATCAAATAACAATGAGAACTGTTCCATAAAAGAAGAAAAATGTCATCAGTGTAGATGTATTCTGTATCGTGACACATGTACAAGTGAACTAAATAAGGATCCAATAATGCTGACATGTCATGAAATATTATGGGTGTATACTATGGGAACAATAATAACACAGATTATTTGTGTGTGATTTTCTAACCTTTTAAAGAACAAACTGTAAAAGCCAGGAGATTAGATGCATGGCACACAGTGCAGAAATGCTAATGATTGTGCAGATCATATAAAAGACTGAAGTCTGTAGCCCCATAATACATATCTGTGGCATTTATCCGCTAATTGATATCACTAGTGGGTTTTCTTTCTCTGCATAGACAAGTTAGAATGGACATACATATCAATAAGCAGACTGTAGAGGAACACTGAACCTCACCAGACCAGAGCTGTATTTCATGTCCTGGAGAACAGGCTATGCCAACTATTTTGCTTCTCTTTCACGAGACCCTGAAACAATCCTTTTTCTAATGCCTATCTTTCTTTCAGGCCTAGCTTTCTTACTAAAGTTTCATATGAGATCTAAAATCCTTTTTGTCACTTCAAGTTTTGGCTCACGCCTTATCTCCAGCTGAATCATGCCCTCCCTCTGTCTGAGGCCTCGGTTCCATGGTTTTATTTTCTCCATATACCAAAGGCTTTGTTTTGTTACCTCTGCTTCACAGTCTTAGTGTTGATGGGCCACAGGGGAATGTTAAAATTGGAGATTCAAAGTTTTAATTTTCCTGTCTGATACCCTATAGACCAGAGTAACAAAAATAATAGTTTTGAGAAAATTATCCAACTACTACATCTGTTATATGGAGTATGTAACATGCAAAAAAAATTCCTGGATTTTCCTCTAAAAATAAGTTTCTACTGAAGAAATGCAATCTGTAGTTTTCTGGAACAGAATGTAATTATATAAATCAGGTATATTATTCGGATTAAAAGAAAATGGGATTACTAAGAATTAATTATTTTTTCCAAAGTATGTGGAATATTTTCCACCTTTTTGAACACAGGTTTTTTGGGTTTTTTTTGCTTTAATCTGGTTCACAGGTATAAACCTTATTTTTCTGAAATTTGAAGGGATGCAGTATCTGTAAATAGTATGAAAATATTTCAGTTTTTCAGGACTGAATATTTGAACAGAGGCACAGTAATAAAAATAAAAACTTAGACACTGTAAAAGACATCTTGGAATGGGGGCTTCTGCAACATAAGCCCACAGTACAATTAATAATAAGCAAAGTATCTCTGCACATAAATTGAGGTTCATTATAAATGTCATTATTTTAACTGAAAACCTAAAGGGCAAATTAAAAAGCTGTATCTTTTTTGGTTATAGTGGGAATTGCACACCTCACAAAAAGCACACCATCCAATGTATCTCATGCCAATGTATCCAATTTATCTCATACCAATAGAAGCAATAGAAAAAATCAGCGCTCCTCACAATATTTTTCCTGATTCCTTCTTCAGCCCACCCACCCACTCCTTCCTTTCTCCAGTTCTGCTGAACTCTCTGAAGCTACTCTGATTCAAGGGGACATTTCCAGCCCAGTGGTGTTTCTGCAAGTTTTTCACCAAAGGGACTCCTGTGAAGCATTCTCACACCCTACCTTTTGCCTTTCCATCTGCTGTATTGGGGATGGATTGCAGCAGGTTTAAATTGGGAATGATTCTGGCACAAAAGCAAGCAGGATCACCTGGATCGGTGAGCCACAGTTCTGTCTTTTAGTGCAGCATTAAACTATCCTGATGTTAAATATGGCTCATTCAGAGCCAATTCATATCCAGCTGAAGTCAGCAGGAGTCTTGCATGGATTTCAGTGATCTTCATTTGAAGCCCAGAGAAAGCAAAAACTTTTTCCTTGTGTGAGCAAGATAACAAAAATGGAAATGGTAATGATTGATTATGTAGGTCATTGTCAGTTCTGTGAGCTATGTGTAATGTATAATGTATTAGGCTAACCTTAAGGAAAAGTAGTTTGTGATGGGGAGTAGAGATGACTAAATTCTAGGTCCTGCAGTACTTGTTTTGTTCATCTTGATGTGAATAGCTCTTGTGTTTCACTGGGTCTTGGTAGGACCGAGATAAATTTAGAAGCAAATTTTGCCTTAGATTCACTTCAGTCACAGTGTCTATTGACTTAAATGAAAAGTGATTTGACTTAGCTAGGGCAGAATTTTGTATGCACACTTTAGATTTTTAGTAGAATATATATCTATGTCCTAAGGTACTATGTTCACTTTTCTGATGTTGTTTTAAGTTGCCATTTGTTAGTTTTAATGCTTTTAAAATAAACATGCACTCCCAGAAGCAAAATAAATGTTAAAATTCCTCTTTTCACTGTTTTTTAAAATCTTTATATTAAGTATGCCCTGCATACTCTATAGTGCATGATTGGGTAATGAAGGCTTGATTACTAGAACTTGTGGCTCTTGGAGTCGTTAAGAATAAGGTCCACAAGAACAACTTGGAAGTGCACTTCAAATGACTACCAGAGCATTAGGCATAAATCACACAGAAATATATCTCTGTTGCAGTCCTGAAAGATACAAACAAACTGAGCAGAAACTGAAAAAAGCATGGAGTTACTGTAGAGTTTAATTATCCACTTGGTTTTTTTTGTTTTGTTTTGTATTTTGTTCTTGTTGGATTTTTTTTTTTTTGTTAGTGTATTAATGGCACTGGGGAGAAATAAAGCACTGAGTGAGGACCAAAGTCTTCCAAGCATTTAGCAAAACCTATGTCCTCTCCAAAGATGTTTGATCTATTTGTGGTGGTACAATGAGCTGTTTCTTTGGCAAGAGGAGGTACACTAGGTGGTTCATACCACATGATTTATTTACAAGCTGCAACAGCTGCAACTCCATTTTTTTTTTCTGAAAGATAGAGGGAATTCAGCCAAGTGTAACATAAGTATGAAAGTCCAATGTGTCTGTGTCAGATACCATCCTCAAAGACATTTCACTTGGAAAGAGTGAGTTGAAATCTCCAGATATTATTTCACACTGAGAAAAATATAATAATAAAAACAATGCATTTCAAGAGTAGAGGGCCTGATTATTTATTTATTTATTTATTGTGGAATGTAGCAATGTAATATGTTAAACAATCTTTTGAAGGACATAAGTAAAAATCTTTTGAACTTTTATTCCTTTATCAAAGAATGCAACCTTTCTGTCTGGCATGGTACCAGTTATCCAGTCAATAGCATATTTTTAATGAAATGCAAATTGTGTATGACTGGGATTATTGAGTATTTGTTTTATTTTCATGGTACTTGATTATCAAATATGTGTTTCCTCATGAACAGGCTGATTCCAAATGCATCACTAGGAGTTCTTGCATGTTAAGCTGTTTTGGACAGTCATGTTGGGAAGAAACATGGCAAATTTTATATCTCTCACAAGAGATATGCAAAAGTAGCACAGTTTCTTTATAATACTTTAGTAAATCCCATCTTAGAGCTAGAAATGGGAAATTGCTTTGGTTCCATTCAGTGCCCCATTCCTCAAATTAAGATTTTAAAGATAAAGGATTTGGCAAGATTATCACCCATTAAGCAACTGCCAACATAACCAGAGCCATGAAATGCTCTTTCTGCAAGAAGTAATAGGATGGGCTCAGCTGTGCAGCCTCAGATTTCCCCCTTGACTTTTCCCTTGGCCAGCAAAATTCTGCAGTAGGGGTGTTTCCGGCATTCCTTTTTCCCCATTAAGAGTCTCCAATTAAGGAATCATCCTTAAAGTAAAATTTAAACGGTGTTAGTCAATGGTTGGATGAGAGTTATGGAAGCAAATATGATAAATAATTAATTTAATTTAATTTAATTTAATTTAATTTAATTGTTTTATCTTTTTTAATTGCTCAGTTAATGGAAAGAAGGTGACAGTGAGATTGTGAGAAGTGTTGAGAAGCATTTCAAGATCTCATCTCTTGTTGTTTAAATAAAAAAAGCAGATGTGTCATGTAAATATTCACATTAATAAATGAAAAGTTATTTTATAGAAATATTCAATAAAATTCTTTCAAATTATTACTGTCTGGGAGAATATTCTTCTTGCAACTTTGTCAAATATTCATGTAATCCCAGTTTACAGTAAAAAACAAAATTTGAAACAAATATTTGAAAAAAACATCTGGCAGCATTTTTGCAGCTCAAGTTATGTGTGATGATAATTGAATAGAGGAAGACTAAGCTGATAAATGGAATATCCACAAGAGAGTGGGGAAAGATGCAGCAGAAGAAAGACAAAAGAAAATATGTCTGACTTATATATCCTACTTGCTTGAAAGTTCTGCTTGCAAATTGCATGTTATCAAATAAAACAAATTAATTAATAATCAAGAGATTCTGTTGATATTTATCAATGTTTCTTGTAAACTGAGTGTGAATATAGCCATTTAAGTTGTGTAAATATTTTTCATTCTTTCCACTTCATCATTTGGAGCCTATGTCATTCAGGATTAGTTTTATGTCAACGTATCATTCTCTATGCATATCTATGTAACTAAAGAATTTGTAGTATTCATGATCCAGCACCCAAAAAAAGCAAATACCTCCACCAAAAAAAAACAAACAAAAAACCCCCAAAGAAGATAGGTATTATCTCAGCATTAAAAGAAATAGTATTATAGAACCATTTATGTACTGTATTTCATGTTTTTCACACAGGCCTAGAAGTGTGGAGAGATTTAGTTTATGTAACTACTGAAATCTCAGTAATAAAAAGGGAAAAATTACTTTCATAGATTTTGAAATTCAGAAAACCACAAATATGGCTACAAACCATGGTAGAAGTCTATGCTGGCACAGACACTCTTTGTGTGGACATCTCCCAGTGGACCTGAGGGATGGACCTGATCCCTTCCCATGGCTCTTTGTGTCAACATCTCCCCACGGACCTGATCCCTCACATGGCACTGCTGGAGCAGGGAGTTTGGGGAGGCTCACTACCCATCACTGTTCTGCCTGCCATGGAACACAAAACCCTGATGCTTGGGCAGAGGCTGAAAGTGAAACAGGACATTGTGGGGCAGAGAGGGATTGACTGTGAAAGCCAAGCCCCAGGGCATTTGGGGAGGTACTCTGGCCACTGATATCCAGCAGTGGCCTTTCCCAGCCACTCTTCCCTCCTACCCACCACACAAGTCCATGCCAGGTACAACACATGTTCCTACAATGTCCTTTTCGTCTCCAAAGCTACAAAGGTCCTTTCCAGCATCATCATCCCTGCCTGTCATCCAACCTGCCACCCAGAGTGGGTCCTCTTGGAGAATCTCTCAAGGACACATCCTCAGGCCCAGAAAGGTACTTGGCAACTGGCATGCATCCTCTTCTCTCCAGCATATATTCTGTGTCTATGGGTAGACCTTGACCCAGATATTTATGGAAAAAGAAGCCGAAAGGATGGTCACTCTGGCTGGGCAAGGGGGCCACAGCCCAGATGGCAGCTAGCTCTCTATATGCCGGGTCCACCTCAAATTTAGCTATTCTCATGGAGCCAGGCATTTGGGAGACGTTCCACCAAAGGGCCACCACTTTCTCTAATCATTACTTCCTAACTTAGCTTGTTGCCATAAGCCACAGATGATACATATCACATAGCCTCAGGCTGATCTCTCTGATTTTCTCCCTACCAAAAGTCACTTACCTGCTGTTACCTGGTCATTACTAGGCTAGATGGATGCTGATTTTATGCCCATATATAAAATTAGATTTTATCTTTGAAAAGCAAGTGATTTTTGCTTATTTATATATATTTTTTAATCTGTCATATATACACTTGGGAGGTAGACAAAGTAAAGTTAGGCAAAATATTCTTAGTTAAGTACAGCTTAACAATTTTCTCTTTTCAAAACCATCTGTCAAAGACACAATACCAATTATTCCCAGATAAGTAAGGCAGTGTTTCAAAAAGGACATTAGCCTTAATTCATATGCAGCATCTTGCTTTCAAAAATCACCAGTACATTGCTTTGCAGTAAATTCTTTTGTAAATCTGGAAAAAAATGCCACCATGAATGTGTCCTTGTGCTGACACTTTATGTGCAGGTTAAGCAAAAGAAATTTCTCCCCTTTGGTGCATTTTATACTTACTTTGGAAAGAAGTCTCCCCAGCCAATTATAGAAATTCACAATGAAGTCCTTCCTTGACAAGTTAGCTAACTGCAAATTCAAAAAGTATTAAATATCTGTAAATATTTTTGTTTCTGTTTGTTTCTATTTCTAGGTCAAGCATTTCTGTTTCAAGAATTGGATGCTATAGTGAAAAAACAAACCAGAACACTGTTTAATGCATACTCTGGTCTTCTAACAGCATGCAGAAAACTTACGGCCTCAGATAAAGATGTTCTAAGGCAGTAGTGCTCAAATTATAGCTCTTAAGGGACCTGAATATGGCTCTCATGAAACTAATGCATCTTATTTGTGTTCCTTTTGCTGTATTTTAGTCCTGGAGACAGAAGAACAATGATAATAGGAAAAAAAAACCCTGTGCAAAAACACACCTGCAAGGGAATACTGTAACAGTAGAGAACCACCTTGCAACCCTTTTAATTAAGTGAAAGAGGCAAGGGGAAAGAAAAGAGCCATGGAGTAGTAACTCCTCTGAATGGAAATGCATATGGGAAAACAGAAAAAAGAAATACTGCTTTTCAGGTCTTAAAGCTCTCCTTGCCTCCTGACTAGGATATCCAGATTCTTGAAATAGAAAGTCCAACTGAGTCAAGCCAGCAGACAGTTTTAAAAACCCCAAATTTTTCTGGTTCAAAACCTGAGGTTCTACTTACACATGACTTTCTGGTTGTACAGTTGAAAGCCAACCTGGGCTTATATTTCTATCCTAGCATTTTTTTCATTCTACATTTCTCCCAAATATGACTTCAAAGGCTGACAATAGAATGACAGAAATTTCCTCCCCCATGAGTCTACTTGGCTCATTTTTAGTCCTGTCTTACAGACTTGAATTTCTATGACTCTATGAACCTTCAATACAGATTACATAGAAATAATCTTTGAATACTTTATCAAAACACATTTTTTTTACAGAGGCAGAAAGATACTTCAGTGAGGTTCACATAGGCTTGTTCTGAAGTCACTGCTACACCACTTCTCCTATGTCATTGTTGACATTTCTAGATCCTTACACACACAAACTTTCTAATGATTTGATTTTAAAACCCATTTCCATTTAAAACTAGAAAAAAAATTCTAATACATCCTATGCGTTCTCAAAAACACTGTATGTGTTTTGTTAACTATCCATGCATTTTTATGCTTTGTATTTGCTTTTCCCAAATATCTTGGTACATTTTTTGGACTGTCTGTTTTATCTGTGAAAAGAGAGGGTTTGTGGCTCAGTGTTATATCAGAAAGATTATCATTTATAAAATAGTGTATAACCACATACCAAATGCAGGATCATACCTATGGACAATGAAAAGTACTTTTAAAGAATTGTTGTTGCTTATTTGCTCTGACAGTTTGAAGGGAGGTCCAGTCCCACAGAATACAGTGTGCTTCAGTGCTGTGTTGCATATAAAGGATATCAGCAGTTGCTAAGAGCTAAGCACTTTGCCCCTGATGCAGTCAGACAGATGTGCATGTGCTTAGCTTAATGTACAAGAGTAGCTAACCAGGGGCACATGGTGAGGTCTGAGAGTTTGGCTCATTTCCTGGAGCACAGCACAAAAGAGAAGAAAGAGATATTTAATGATCTTAAGGTCAGTAGACCTTGTGCTGCAAACATACTGGCTTAAGAAAAATAAAAATCATAGAGATACTTTTTATCTCTTATTGCTAAACAAAGGAAGTATGAATCTTCTAAGCAAACATACAAACAAGCAAACACATGAAAAACAGAAGGGGACTTAGAAAAGTGTAGTCTTTTAACCTTGTATACTGGCAGTATTGAGTATGACTGATCATGTCAGGCTGGTTACACTCTATGAACTGTCTGTAGGCAATTCCTATACCAAAAATTATTTGAAAACCTTCAGATAACAAATGCATACCCTTTAAGATGCCAGCTTTTTTCTACCACTGTTCTACTACTAGCTAGCACTGGAAATAATAAATGTAATTTAGGATAACTGATCTTGTGTTTGAAGATTGTTTTTGTCCATAAAAAATATAAACATAAAGTGTTCACAATTCACATAATTTGTGATTAAAATATGTAATAATATGTTCATATAATTCGTGATTAAAATCTATTAAGATATGCAAAATACGAGGCATGAGAAAATGAAACTGTAAAGGTGCTGGGTTTTTTGAGAAATCTTTCTCAATGCCTTCAGTGTGTATAGACTATCTATATTCCTAGTAGTCTTGTGGTTACGTGTGAATGATGTAAAAGGATGAAACAATATGATATAAGTTATTATGCGCAATTTGCAGTTTCCATATGTAAGGGCTACAAGGATCCCTGCCTTTCATGTGAGATCATTACCCAAAAGTTGTAGTTAGACTTTAGACTTACCAAAATCACACAGACAGTCCAGAGCTCCTGATGTCCATGTGGGTCCCGTAATCATATCTGGTTGTACAAGGGATGGTGAAGTCATCTGTCCTTTCATTCCTGTGAAAAGAAGTGAGTTCAAAGCAATAGTGAGCTTGGACTTGGAAATTTTGATGGTTAGCTCAGTGCTATCCCACAATGGAGGAAGAAACCTTTAACAGACCCAAAGTGTCTCCTGTATGTGACCAGCTCTTAGAGTTCCTTCTTGCCCATGGCTTTCCAAGTTAGGTAGAGTGAGCCTTTCTGCTATCAGCCATACATAAGTTTTAGTATGTGATTATTAGAAGATGAGAAAGTCTGGTGAGCAGAAGACTTTTTAAAAAAATATTTCTTTTTATTTTATATTTCTTATTTTTATTTATTTTTTATTTACATAAATAAATGTTTTTCTTACATTAGAAGATGAGAGTGTCCTCTCTGGAGATGAAAGATTAAGGTGTGCGCAGCTGTGTCTGCAGCAGACAATATTGGCCTTTTCAGTCTTTAAAGTCTCTGAACTGCAAAACTTGTATTTTTCTTAGATCAGATTTTTACAGGATTTACATACCAGACAAAAGAAAGAAAATTTTCAAGTCCAAAAGAAAAACAGCCAATAGTAGCAACACTACCCAGTCTTAAACTTTTCTGAAATGGAGTATCATTCAGCAATTTCAAAGATCTACTGGAGGTAAAAATAGACAAAATAAATCATTTTAGAAATTAGAAAAGTCTCATTTGTCCTATATGCATATTTATCTTGACTTTAATTTCTGAACAGAAACACACTCCACGCACCTAATGTAGTATTTTAAATAAAATTATGATATTTCTGCACTGGAAAGCTTGGCAACACTTAAAAATTCTAATTTTCCTTAAGACATGGATCTCTCCTTGTAAAATGTACTTTTATGAATTGATAGACAGTTCAGAGAATGCCACATTTTGGGAACGAGAACAAGAACTTTTATCTGTTCTCAGTACAGAATCATAGGCTCAAGGGACTCCGTAGTCCACTCTGTCCACACCAAACACACACTGAAGATACACCTGAGCCTACACTTACAATGTCTCCATGATCTTCTGTGAGATATGGAGGAAGAAAATTGTCATCTTTATACTGGTGAAATTGTTTCATTTTATTCATTCCTTTCAAAGGTCATTTCTGGGTGGATAATTACCTGTTCCGTGAAGGAAAATAAAATCTGTTGTGATGGTTATGCTAATGAACTATAGAAATGCTCTGAAATTTGCTGTCACTGGCTTGGACTATAAAATGTCTACAGTGCAAGGCAGCTTAATGTTTTCTTTCAAACCTCAACAGTGTGAGAAAAAAGAAAGCTTTGGGGCTTCAGCTAAATAATTTCATATTACAATAGGTGGTGGAAGGCAGTTTAGCAGTCAGGTATTTAAACTGAGGTATAAGCACTTATAGCTGCCTCCTGCTGAATGCTCAGCCTTGTTTGCTGTTTTAGAGGTTGATCACTGCTTAACATGTTGGTTTAGTTTACAAGTGTGCTAAACTTACATGCTTGTGCTATGGTAGCTTTCTGAAATCTCCCTTACAACGCACCAATTCATAGGCTTTAAAAAGTGTCAATGAACTATCATGTAGCTGTACTGAGATTTTTCTGTGTACAAGTTCATTGTTGCTGCTGCTGTTTGTTGTTTTAACATTGTGGTATTTTCCATCATTCTATCAACTTCTTATTGGGAGTTTCAGAAGCCTCTCATCAAGTTAAGTAATGCAGAAATAAACCCATAAAACTGAAATTAAAGTCTAACACATTATTTTGAAAAAAAAACACTGCTAAGGGGTGTATTAAGACTAAACCAGAAGGATTTGAACTCCAGGTTCTGCTTACACCAAATTATCTTCAGTTACACAGTCAAAATATTTTGTCAAAGACCCAATGATGTAAGAATGAAAGACATTTTATTCTACAGCTTTCAGGTCACATGATTAAATAGAATTTAAGATAGCTCATTAAATGAAAACTGCTACCATTTACTTAGAGTCATATCATTTAAACCTATGACCAGAGTGGGTTCTCCCCACTGAATAAGAAAACATATAATTTATACTCATTCCTTTCTTAATTTCTTTCTACCAAAACAATACTCTGTAGGGTGGAAGGGAGTAGGACATGTCCTTGTATTGTACATTTAATTCCACTATTCTCATGACAGAAAAAGTAGAACTGATCTGTATTATTAGTTAATTAAAAACTAAATTTCTTTGACTTGTGCTCTAGCTTGCCACTTAAAAATTAATTATGGACAATAACAAATAGCAAAGTGTTCCTTTTCCAGAATAAGTTCCCCACTGGGATGCAATGAAAATGTTAATAATTAATCAAATAGTCTAACTTGGTATTATTTTTTGCTACCTCACTCATATACAAAACCACACTGATGTTAGTTGACTTTTTTTGTTTCATAAATATTTATATATAATTGCATTTTCCTTGTAAATTGCATTTTTTCACCCCAAAGGGAGGAAAAAACAATTTGTGTGTTAATTTTATCTCACTGGTTTTCTTCAGCTTCAGTAGTTCTGTATATAAAATAAGAGATTAGATAAAAAGGAATGCATGCAACCTGTGTTTTATAGTTTAAAGAATAATAATTAGGCAATGTTGCTAATTTTGCAGCAATTCAGGTACATTGCTACCTCCCAGCATAAAATGAAAAGCAGGCAATTCAGTGTTCCTGTTCCCCCTACCGCCCAACTTTAATACTAATTTTGTTTAGATTCTGCTGCCCCCTACAGAATAATTAAATATTTAGCATTTTACAAACCCGAAGGTTGGTGTCCATTATTTTTTAATCTTAACTGGACAAGTTAATGCACATTTTCCATGGAAGGAAGCAGAACTTTTTTTGCTGTCATTACAAATTTTTAATATGTTCTGCATGACCCATGCTAAAAAAAAACGAACAAACAACAACCAAACTCAAGACTTTGTGTTATATTGATAAAATAAAATTTCAAAAAAAAAGTGATGTGCACAGTTATTGAACCATTGAAATAAGATGAAGCATATTTTACATCCTCCAAGAAAGCAGAAAGCAAGTTTACTAACCTCTGAATCTCAGGAAGTAAGCTAATTATGTACTTTATCAGCTGCTACCTGTATATTACTATTCTTTCCAGACTCCACTATCTGTAACAAACAGCAGCAGTTAAATGCAATGATGCACTTCAGCTTCTAATAGAAAACAGACTGTGAAAAGGATAGGGAGGAATAGAAAATACTCTAAATGTAAACTGTATATTTCTGATTACATTTCAAAAATGTAACATGCTCTTTGAAAAGTAGTATTTGTACTCGTTGATATTCCTAAAAAGTAGCTTTTTAAATAAAAAAACAAGACTTAGATTATGCTTCCTGTGGCAAACCTCAAAGTTGAATAGGAAAGTTTGTTCTCTATGGAAATCTGCCCTGGCTGTCTCGTATTGCACTGTATGTGTCCATCATTTAGGAGATTATGCATGAAGGAGTGGAAGCCAAGGAATCTTCCATCATATTCAGTCCTTGCAACTGTGTGGAGAAAGAAAATAAGCAGGAGATTTTGTATGGCCTGGATTAGCTCCCTTTGGTGTTACCTAGAAACCAAGCATTAGAGGAAAGAGAAGTGTCATAAATGTGCTGGAGTTTCTCTTAATAAATGCTTCCCCGAAAGCACAGCACAGAAACACACATGTCCTTGGCTTACTGAGATTAGCAAGAAGTTAGGACAGTGCACCAATAACATCCCTAAAACATCTTCGTTTTTCTGAGTGTTTCCCCAAATGCTCAAAGGTACTTGAGGAGACAGGTACAGGTTATGCCTTCCAAGGCATTTGGTGAATGAATCATGGAGCACAAAGTTGTTTGAACATGGCTGGTTTTGCTTACAAAATAATTTTGTAGACATGTCAGCAAATCCAAGAAAACTTACAGGCATTTTGATGCCTTAGCTCCTTCATATCTTGGAAACAAATAGCATTTCTAGTGAAGACTTTAAAACAGTTGGCTGTAAATGGGCAATGAATCCATGAAGACAGACTCAAACACATTAATGGGTCATACTCCTTAAATAAGCACAGTAAAAATGTCCCCAAAAAACCCCAAATATCTTTCTCAGATGAAAGAATTGTTATTCTGATCATACCATTGGTGGTGATAACCTCTGCATCAATAAATGCAGTAAAGACCATCCTACCCATGTATAAAATAGCTTTTCCAGAAAAATTTGCTGGACAAGATTCCTTTCAAATAATAAGCTATTTGCTTTTGAAACATATTTCTATATTTTCTCACCTGTATGTTTAAAAGATGAATGTATTTCCTGGAGGTAGAAAAAGGAAACAGAAAGATGAAAAAGGCTTCAGAAAATAGGTGAGTTTCTTTTCTTCCCAGAAAGAACAGAGACATTAAAGGCAGGGGAAAGGCCCCTTCGAAAGTACCTATTAAATGTATTTTCCAACTTTCATCCATTCTCTTACTCTGTATAAGAATCTGCCATTCACTCAAATGGTGCATTTATTTCCTATATATGACAGGAGCATATATGTTCACTGCTTCACAAAAAACTATAATTTAACATACAACACTGGGCTATTAAAGCTAAAAGCTTTTAGAACAAATCACAAATCTGACACTTTTCTATGGTTTTAACTTGACTAGGTTGGGAGGAGGAACTGAATAAAAGAGCAGCTTTGCAAGCTTCATCTAATACTTCTGATAGACTAAGTGCAGATTTTGTAGATTTAAATATTCACATTAATATTGATTTGCAGGAGTATCAGGGAAGAAAAACAACACCATTAAAATGATAGAGACATAATTCCAATTATAGCTGTTGGTAATGGAACTGCTGCATTGCTAAAAGCTGCAGTCTTAGATTAGAGAGGTACAGCAGTGATTCAAACCCAGAGAGAAGATAAAAGAACAAGAAACATGTCATTGCTACAAAACCAGAACCAATAAAGAATGTAAAGCATTTAATCAGGAAGATGTTATTCCTCACAATAAAACTGTGCTATGTTTATGGAAGAAGAACTCTCAAGCATTTATCAAGCAAAGATCTGAAAACCTGTAGACTCTGAATGAGTCCTGGATTCCAGTTCAGACTTTCAAGTCTCTTTCTGTATTTTTCATTTTTGATATTTAATTTAAATAATAAGAAGTTACAGGAGCAGAGCATGGAAACCGTAAACCTCCCCATGAGTTCTTTAACTACTATGGTACAATCAGGCTTGTGTTCCTCTTCACCCTTCTCCCTTACATTGTCTGATGTGCTCAGCCCCAGCCTGAGTCTTTTATTTGATACTATGATTCTGTAATATAACCCCAAAAGGTGGAAAGTTCTACCTAACCCAACTGACATTAGAGCCTTCTCAGAAGAAAAAAAATAATGCAATATCGGTCAGGAGACTCCTTAGCATATGGGTTCCTGTAGGTTTTATGTATGAATAATGTGGTCTTGCAAATCAGGTGATCTCATGGCTGGTGTGATCTGTTAAGAGGAAAGGAGATGAAGCGTGGGTGAAGGTCATCTTTGAGATACAGATGTAAATTTTTGCAAAGACAACTTTTTTTTTATTTCAGCATATATTCCCTCTTGTGTTTCTGTCAAAGAGACAGTTTCATTGTGTTGATAGCACACAGCATTAATCCTCTGTGAACCCTAGTGTTAAAACAATTTCCTTTTCCTTGATGCTATTCAGCATTTTAGTATTTCACTGGGAGACAGAACCTAAGGAAATGATTTTGCTCTCCATCTGATGAAGAGCTGCAGAATTTTAGAATTCAATGTTCTTCTTTCAATGAGCATGGCAAGGAACATTTTTTAGACAGCGTCAAAACTGTCCTTGAGATTGCCAGGTACGAAATAATATAGAATTTATACAGTTTTCTCTAAAACTCAGGATTATTTAAACTGACTGTCTTAATCACATCACATTCCTTAAACTTAAATGACCCTAACTCTGGCTTTGAAAGATCTTTGAAACATTGATCACATTGTGTCATTCAGGCCCTGGCAGACACTTGCTATGTGTTAAGATCTGCCAGTGTCTCAAATGTCTGTTCAGGGCTAGAAATAAAGGTGTGCAGAAGAAAATTCCTCACATTTTCAGGTCTTAACTTCCTTCCATCTACAACCATTATCTGTGCAAAATAAGAATGAGGTTTTCAGAGACTAGGGGCAAGCAAAGAAACAACCACAGAACTGGCTTTCTCTATGCAAGTTTACATATTTCTGTATAATTCGTGGATAGCATTCTTTTAATTTAATTTTGTCAGTGTTGTTTACTTCACTGCCTTTTTTTTCCCATCATTATCTTGCCATTAGTACTTTGTTTCAATTATGTGGCTCATTTGTAGATCCTAGCATGCAAATTGTTACCTAACCTTAACATTTCAGTAATGCTCATATTTGCTTCTCAACTTCCTTTGTGCAGCACTACCTTTCCTTAGACCAGTTATTTCAATGGTAGGATTGCGTTCTTTTCTGGTGAGATATTTATAGAAATCATTCTACACAATGAAACTATTTCTCTTTCTAATTTGTCGTTTCATATGTTAAAATGCATCGTAGGAAATTTAAAACACACAGCTAAGTATCAGAACACATTTTTAATTTAAGCTACAAGTCTCTATGTCAGCCTAACATATTTAATTACCTGATATATGGGTACAACATTGCCTATATTTCATGGAGTTCTATGCATTTGAATTAACAGTGCCAACACCATAAGTGTAGTTAAACAACATACACACAAGATGCTGACTACTTAACATGAATGGTCTGAAAACCTGTTCCTCTCTTTCCATAAATCTGGTTTATAAAGTGAAACCCTAGGGTTTGGTGTGACTGCAATCACAGTAGAGATAAGATTTCCTTAGCAGGAAGGATTCTCTATGGCACAGTGCTGCAGTGAGGAATATACTTCCTTTTCTATTCCCTTAATGCATCCAGTTGTGGTTCCTAATTTTAGCCAATCACTGCTCCACTGTATCATATTTTACATTTAATCCTGCAGTCTGACAGACAAGGTGACCTTGATAACAAAACAAAATGATTCTCCATTGAATTCTCATACAACATAAACCAGTCGTAGAGGTGGCATGATTGCATTTAGCATATGTCAGTCCCCAGAACTTCCTGTATTGTAAAGATACTGACCCACTAATCTTTTTATTAAAAAAAACCCCAACCAGTATTAACTAGAAAAAGTGTTAACCCATAAAGAGCACATACATCCATTCCTGCTGAAAGTTAAGATTCTTGTTCCATGGACACACAAGAGAAAATAACACTCCTGGGTTGTCCAATTTTGATCTGAGAAACAGGACCAGTGCTGGGTGCTATTTGCCACTTGTCCTGTCAGCTTGCAGCAGTCTGTAGCATTGGCCTTCTCTGAACTTTGCTGAACAGCTGGGTCTGTTTGGCTGTGCTTTAATAGTTCTCCATTACTTCAGTGACTTAATATAGTATTGTATTGAATTTTTTTTTTTTTGTCATAGAAGCCATCCTACCATGGTAAGCTACAGCATGCAAGTGTCCATCATGTGATAAATATATCATTTTTTACTTATTTATTTAAATTTTTAAAGAAATTAAGTGCACTCTACATCTTGTCACATGAGAAATGTTACCCAACTTTTCCCTATAGATTTTTTTCTATATTTATTTCATCTGCATCTCTTCTATCTCTCCTATCTTTTTGTTTTCCACAGGGAAAATTCCTGGTCTAAAATAAATGTTCTTGTACATGCTGTATAAGCTTTTTATCAATATATCATATATAATATACAAACATGTACTTATTTTTTGTGATGGTTTTCTTAGTTAAAATTTGCTTTTTATCATCTTCATTGCCTTTCCCTTCATTATTTCTTCAGCTATCTTTTTTCTTGTACATTCTAACTGCAACTACCCACCATTATCAAGAATATAAGTGGGTTTTGATACCTATTTCTCTTCTATTAAATTCTAAGACCCAATTTACATCATGCAGCATTGCTGAATGATGTTTCTACAGGATTTGATGTCATGGTCATGGATTACTTGTAAGGTAGTTGCTAATTTTGAGTCTGCCACTGTATATCATGAGGGAAGACTGCATTTCTCCTTGTACACTTGCTTTTATTTATGAACATTGCATTTTCTGTATTCTTAAATTTATTTCGTTGCCCACCAGACTCATGATCAGACACCTGAGATATTCACAGTCTATGTCACTTTGAATAGCTTTAATAATTACTCAACATCATCCAGCACTATCAGTCACTTCTCACACCTGATCTGAACAAATCATGAATACAATGAACAACACAATACAAACCCCTCTGGGGCTCTTATCACAACCCTCCATCCACTACAGGAGTTGATAATTTTTCCTGCATTTTTTCCAGTCTTTCAATCAACTATTTAACTGTAACAGGACTTTTCCACTTTCCAAAAAAGAAAAAAGAGAAGCCTGTTAAAAGCTTTTTGGAAGCTGATATATACTGTTATGAGCCTTATGGACAAGTTCATTGACATCACTAAATATCTCTTCAAAACTTGCAGGTTGTGGCTTTGTTCTACAAAAGCTGTATTGACTTTTCACTGCAGTATCATACATTCACTTGATTCCATTCTTTGTTTTAGTACTGATTGCTTTGCTTGGTACAAAAGTCAAATGCACTCAGACCAAAGTCTATTCCTGTAGAGGTCTTCTAAAAACACTTGTGAAGATCACATTGCATTTACTGTCTTCTTTTCCTGTGACAACATGACTAAATACAAATGTGAAACTTTATACCATAGTCACCACTGTGGCAACTTCACACTAAGCTTCAGAGTTTATACATAAAGAGAACCTACTCCTTGCTGGTGAGTCAAATTCCTCTGGTGAGGAATTGTATTGTGCATCACTTTTTTTTCTGGGTTTTTTTCCTTACTTTTTCTCCTTTTTGTTGCTATCATTATTCTTATTATTTTTTTTTGGTTGGTGGTGGGTTTTTTCTTATTTGAATTTTTAAAGTGATCTTATCTAAATCCAAAGTTTTTAGTATTTTCTTCTGATTCTCCTCCCCATCCCACCAGGGTTGGAGGGAAGAGTGAGCTTCAAGTTTTGTCATTAAAAGTAAAGTTTTCTAGGAGGAATGCAGATACAGCATAGAGTTCTCTGGTCAACCCCTTGTCAAGCAGGGCCAACTAGAACAGTTGTCCACGTCTGTGTCCAGATGAATTCTGAATACCTGACACAATTTCTGGACTTTCTTCCCCTGCCCTGTTGAGGGGAGGGAGTGGTAGATTGACTTGGTGGGCACCTGACAGCTAGCCAAGGTAAACCCACCACATTTAAATACTGGAACCAAAACCAGCCAAAATAACATACAAATTTCATCTAATGGCCTTTTTCTGGTCTTATCTATGGTGGTTATTTTCTCTTGCAACTCCATTTATTTAAAGGAGTTGCTCTGAGGAGATACACTGTTCGCAACTGTGTACTTCATATAGTTTTGCTTATTATGCTTGTAAAAAAGCAATTTGCGATCTGTCTGTGCTGATGGCCATGTCATGTTCTGCAGAAAAGCTGTTGAAGTGTTTTCTCTGGGAACCTTCACATGTGTCCTCTTCTACATCTAGAAATAAAATGCCTCTTTGCTTTTGAAAAATAATATATTTTACATGGGTAATATAAAATCATAAGTGTGATTTATAAATTCAGATGGGCTTTCTTCAGACTATACAGTCTGATTCTATGCAAGAAGAGGCCGTAAAATACCAATTCTATCTCTGTAATGCAACCGGTACTTCAATGTGGTTAGAATGTATTTCTAGAAAACCATCACATACATATTTGATAAGAAATAAATGCAATGTACTATAACTCTGTAACAATTTGAAAGGATTGGTGGTGGTGGGGGGTGTGCTCATTTTTAGTGTTCTCCTTATCATGTCCTCTACAGAAGAAATAACTCTGTTCTATTTTCTCTTTATTAAAACCACATGGAATTAAATTGAGATGGAAAGCAGCACCTACACAGCTAATACTGCTCTTGAAATAGCATATGAAATAACATTGAACACTGAAAGAGCATTGAACATTGAAATAAAATATGTCAAATAACTAATTTTACCTCTCTTTCCTAATGACTCTGTTGCTGGAAAATGAAGTTATGCCGGATAGCTATGGCTGGACAGTGGTTTCCTGTATCTCATCATAATTTATAAGTCATATGTTCAGCCACTTGTCTGAAATGGTAACTATCAGCAGTAGTAATTTGTGACTGAGAAATAATCTAGCATGGAATTTAGCATGAAAGGTAGGAAGGCCCAGCTTCAGAATGAGTTAGAGTGGCTGGAAGCAGGAGTGCCAGATATAGAAGGATTACTTGTTGAAGGAGTGAATTTTCCCTCGGTGATGAGAAACAGCTGCAGCATTGTCTTGTAGCTGACCTGGAATCTATGTGCTCAGGGTTCACCTTTAGGCAACAGAGCTGTGCTGGGCAGAGGTGCCTTATGAAACTGCTCAAAGGACTGGTGCAGGTGAAAGTACGTACAAGTTTTCGGCTTGTGACACATCTTTGTAGGCTCCTTATGAGACCACTTACAGCAGTAAGACGCTACCCACTATGTTGTTCATTATTTTATATTCATATTTAAGCACAAACATGTTCTATATCATCTGTGCTGATCACTGTCCTCTGGATCTGAATCCACAGCATCACAGGAAAGACTGTACTTAATGAAGCACCACCAGAAGAGTCTTGTCCTCAGACAAGTCCACCCATTCTGTGTAAGCTGTTCAGTGCAAGCAAAGCTATGGCTGTGCAACCAGAGTGGCTGCCACTTAGTATGAGAAAGAAATCCCTTATCCTATGTACCTTCATGGTAGCTTTTCTGATTACAATTACCAACGGGAATGGAACACCTTAGAACATTGCTGAAAAAAGGGGCTTTTAAATCAAAAGAGGCCTAGTTTTAAGTTGTACATGTGAATGCCTTTGTCACTTTAGCTTTCTCAGTTGGTTGGGTAGCTATGGATTTTTTTTTTTAATATTTGCTCAGGTCTATGTTAAAATGACTTCATATCTGTTCAAACAATGAAGACAAATGGCTTTATTTTATGCCTGGAGTCTTCTTAAACAATGTGTCTAAAACGGGATTGAGGAAAGTCTTCGTTAAATATTGTGCATTGACAAACTTCTTAAAGAGTAGCATCTGACTGATATATGTAAAATGAGATAGAATCACTTGTGCAGGCAGATTTGCACAGAGAAAGATGTGCACAACAACAGACACAGCTACTGGCATAGTCTTCCTTGATTAGTAAGCTGTAGTAGATACAGCTGTGTGACAAGAGAGGTCTGAAATGCAGCTAAAATGGCTTATTATTATGCATTCAGCTATGTGACTGTGATCTCTGCTTCTCTAAGCAGTTCCGCTGGACAGTCACAGTTCCCATGTGCACCAATGTGAGAGACAGAGACTTCTTCCTTTAACCACACAGGTCTTTTTTGTTTCACTGTTTCCCTTATAGAACTAAAGTAAACCAGGATGATGTCCTGCCTGAGGTTTTGGAGCAAGCACATACAACATTATTATAGCTTTTGTCATATGTAAAATTGGTACACCAGCAAAACTCTTCTGCTTTCCTGTCAGTGTTCAACAGTAATTATTTGCCCACAAAGGACTTTGCTATTGAAGTGACTAGAGATCTGGTTGCAATAGTGATTCTTCTGGGAACAGGGCTAACTGGCTGCTCTTCACAGTTTTCATATCCATCAGAAAAAAAATCCAGACCAGATCATTAGCCTTATCTAAATATACCCTAAAATCTGACATTTAAGAGTTTAAATTCTCATTAAAAGCTACAGGAAGGTAATAAAAATTGAAATTAGACAGTACTGTCAGCACACTACATCTTTGCAAGAAAGTAATCTCAAGGTTGAGTAATGATGGGATGAGTTTATGTTAAAAAAAATACACTTGTGTAGCCTTGGGAAAAAATCCAGAGAATATCAGAGCATTATTTTCCATTGCCTCACACTGACACCAAATGCCAACTATAGCGTTAAAATCCCACACTGTGCAGTGTGCTGGGTCTGGCTGAAACAGAGATCGTTTTCCTCATAGCAGCCCTCACAGTGCTGTGCTGTGCATTGTGAGCTAGAAAGGTGCTGATAACACACAGGTGTTTTGACAACTGCTGAGCAGCGCTGGCACAGCATCAGGGCTGTCTCTCCAACATCCCTCCTCCCCATCAGTATGCATAGGGGTGGGCAAAATCTTGGGATGGGACACAACTTGAACAGCTGACCCAAACTGACCAAAGATATCTGCTCAGACATAAAAGCTAAGAAAAAGGAGGAGGAAGGCTGGGGCAGGACATACGTTATTTACATTTGTCTTCCAGAGCAACCACTACACTTTCTGAAGCCCCATTTCTTGGGAAGTGGATGAACATTGCTTGCTCACAGGAAGTAGAGAATAAAATACTTAGGGTTTTTTATCTTTGCTTGCATATGCATTACGTTTTGCTTTTGCTTTAGTAAACTGCCTTATCTCAACCTACAAATTTTTTTGCGTCTTATTTTCTCTCTCATCCAGCTGTGAAGGAAAGTGGTACAGTGGCTTGGTGGGCACCTGGCATCCAGCCAAGGTAAACCCACCATGTCCACCTATAGACAACCATGTAAGCTTTTGATTAAAAGAGATTCAGACACTTAAAACTTCTTGCCTTTATGACAAGTGAAAAAATCCCATTCCACTGAGCGTTTCACTGTGAAGGTTTAAGATTTCCACAACAACTGCTTGACGAAATAATCTCACCATCATTCAGGAATCAACGTCTTCCATCAAATGCTGTTGACTATTTGGGTTCTTACATTTAATTATTTTGTACTCCAGAATTATTCACTAGTGGTCACAGATACTGAGTGGATTTCATCTCAGGTAATTGGTGTTTACTGTGTAGGTATCCACATCAAGACATTGTAAGCTTATTTTGTAGTCAACAAGGAAAAATAAGCAATCCTAGGCCATGAATCTTTTTAATTATTTTAGATGTCTGTTTTAGAGCAAGATGAATCAAGCCATCAAAGTGCCTGCTGACTGTGCTGAGTGGCTGGAAAGAGAGGCCAAATGAAGCCCCCCATTTGGTAGATTAATAGTGCCTTCTGAGAGACATGGTGTGGCAGCACAGGATTCGTGTTCACTGTTTCATGCATGGCATCATAGTAAAATAACAGACCTAGAATAAAAGTGTTCAAAGGCAGCACATGTGTGAGAAGTGAGCACTGTAATTTCAGCCAATATAGAAAATTTGTATCTTGGGATGAGGGAAAGTCAGAAAAAGAAGAGAAGGAAAGATGAAATAGTCATCTCAAAGAAGTGAGCTGATGCAAATGGCAGAATAACAATCAATATGCACAGCTGTGATCCCACTCAGATGTTGTGAATACATGCAGACTGCTTTGGTCTTATTAATGTTGTACAATCACCAACCACCAGAGTGTCAGCTTGTGAAAGTGGAATGGCTGAAATATAGGAAAGAAACATATCAAAATGGAAGGCAGAGGCATAAGTTTATAGCAGCTTATAGTGACAACAGCAAATACTGTCTTCTTGGCCTGTCACCGAGAGGAGTTGTATTTCTCTCAATTTGGCTGTTTGGCAGGCACACAATTTCTGGGGTTGACATCATCATTTATGCCTTTTTTTTATCTGGTTGGCAGCATTTATAGCTGTTTTGCAAGAGGCACTTGAATTGCCTATTAAGAACTTTTAATCTATTTATTTATTTATTCTGAAAAGCATACTCATGCATGCATCATCAATCATCTTCTATGAGCTTGAGTCAGCTGTGGATCCTGAGCTGAGCAGCTGACTCATACTGACATGGAATGCACGGATTGCATTTTTGTTAAGTGTTCTTACTGATGTTATTAGTGTCATAGGGACAGAATGGGCAGACTGAACTTGGGGTGTTTGTACCTTAAAGTGAAAGCTGAATCATGTAGACATTCAGTGTCTGCAACTTTAAAAGAAGCCTTTGGTCAGGGGAAATACAAAAGCAGTAGTTTTGTGATTGTTATTGTGACAATTAATTGATTCTAAAAGCCATAACAAGGGGCATATAACAATGAGTCAGAGGGAGCAAAAGCATGAGTTAGCCTCATGGTATCAGCTGAACTGTGTAAAAACTCTAGGTCTTGCAACATATGTATGATTGCTGGGATAGTTGAGGAGAAGCAGTAGGTGCCTCCACCATTTCATTTTACTCTGTACTTCTTGGTCTGTTCTAAGCTTCCCCAGCTCTGTTATGTACCTCTGACTTTCGATAGTGATGTGTGATGCAGGCAAGAAGAATACATCCTAGAATGGAACTTGGTAGGGTTGTACAAATCCTGGATGAATGTAAAAAAAATGGAGTTGAGTGTCCTGGCAGACAATGAGGTGAACATGAGTCTGCTGCTAAAGATCTGGCAGATCTGGTAAAAACCCTGGTATGTAACTATACTCAGTTAATGACAAGAGTACCAACAGTTCCCTCAACAAAAGTTGAGGGAAGTGATTTTTCCCTGAACTTTTGTATCTCACAATACAAGGAAAGCTAGAGCTAATCCTTGTGATGATTAGAGAGTGGAGAAAACAATACATAGTTTGAGACCAAATGAAATTGGTCTCTTTACCTTGGAGAAAAGAAGTCTGAGGGAGGGCTTACTGCAGGCTTCCATTAAAGGGAGACGGCAGAGGAGGTGGAGCCAGACTTGCCCCAGCAGTGCACAATGAGTGGCAAGATACAGCAGCCACAGCTTTCAGGAAAGGAAGTCCTGACTGGACAAAAGAAAAAAACCTCTCTGCTCAGAGAGTGCTTAAGCACTTAAGCAAGTTATGCAGAATGGCTGTGGAAAAAGCACCCTCAGAGACATTCAGAACTTGACTGAACAAGACTCAGAGAAACCTGGTTTCATCTAAACCTGGTTTAACTTAGAAGGTAGCACTGGTTTAACTTGGAAGATAGCACTGCTTTGAACAGCAAGTTGTCCTGAATGATCTCCAGTGTTCCATTCCAAACATCCTTTCTTTTTATGATGTTTTGCTGCCTTTTAGCCCTGGAATTAAAGAACTCTCCCTCTGACAGCTGTTGCCATTAATATTTACATGAAATTCTGCAGGAGTTCTTGGCCAGCTACCTTCATCATCAGGCTGCTGAAATCAGTCACATAGACCACAGGTGACTAGAATATATTGGAACAGACAGATATAATATAATGCAAATTAGAGGAAATGATGAAAATTGCTTGTATCCTGTATTAGTTTTGGGGAAATAAATCATCCACATCATGCCAGCTATTCACTGAAAACATCTGTTCAGTAGAAACTAAAGGCAACTAAGATGTTTTACTTAATTAAAAGAAATAGAGATCATTGAGAGTCTGACACTAAGACACTAGATCCTCCTATAATCTGGCCTGTACCTATTTAATTTATTCTGGTTTTCACAGCAAGGTTAAAGTAATGTTACTATTAACTTAAGAATTATTTCTAGAAGTTTTCTTTCTGCAGAGATTCATGATGTCTTAATGAACTCAGCAAATAACCTCACTCAGTATATAATGGTCCGAGTATCAGAATTATGGGTTGTTGACTGCCTTGATAATGAGATGGGGTTTTGTTCCAAATGTCAAATGTATATATTCTGCCTCTTCACCACATTTATCTGTAAGTGCTATACACCCTGCATTTCACAAATTGTCAGGCATATTTATTGTGGGAGTGTAGCTTTCTGCTTCCAGTTCCCTTTTCGTTTAGAATTGCTAATTAGTTACCTCACAGTTTAAGATGATATGGCATAGACTGCAAATTATTTCAGGGTAGTTATAAGCTAGATGAAGAGCAGCTGAAAAACAGGTGTCTGCTTTATGATTGGATGCTGTGTTAGAAATGAAGAGAAAGTAATGATTGCTGAAGAAGGAAGTTGGATGGAAATCTTTACCTCAACATGTAAGTGCACACAGTATGTTTGACATTTTATGAAGTAAGTACGAATACCACCTCATTTCAGAGGTTTTAATGGCAAAATTAGAATAATATGTCAGTGAAAGGGTAGGATACCAGCAGATAGATAAGGATTTGCATTGAAAAGTGTACAGAAGATGTCCTTTATACTGCTTAAAATTTGTGCACTGTGGGAGAAGCAGAGGTCTGAATTATATGGTTAGTTTTCATCCCAGTCTTGAAGATGAACTATGTCCAAATGGATTGTAATTCATTATGCTATGCTTTTCTATTGTTTTCATGTGCAGTTTTAATCAGTTTAAAATGTGCTATGCTTAGCAATATGGATTAAAGCTTTTCCTTCTAGGACAAACGATACTTTTCTCCAACTCAAGAAAAGGCTTAAACTTCTGATGAGCAAAATCCTTTGGCATCAAATAATTTCACTAAGATTTAGCTTTTTTTTAGGGTATTACATGTTAGGGCCAAAGAGAATTTGCTGATTTTTGAATATCATTCCCTTAACTGCAATGACTCCCCAAAGCCTTGTTGGGAAACATTCCTGAAAAATACACGCTATCGAGTTTTACATGCACAAGTCCCTGTGAAAATAAAGAGGATAAGCAGGAAATTTTAACCCTCATTGAACTATTTTAGTCACCTCTAAAATTAGCCAGCATTAAATAGCATAAAAAAACCTTTTTCTCTGGTCAATTATGACTCCTTGAAATTTCCCAGATATAAAAAACCAAACTAACTCAAACCCAAAACCAAAAAGCAAACAAAAAATGATCTAATAGTTTGAACATGCTGCAACTTCTCAACTTTTGTGAGTGCAAAACACAAAACTGCAGATTTTGCAGGCTACAGCTGCCCTTTCTGTTCTTACAGAGCATTGCTAAGGAAGGAGAGAGCCTGGAAAGCACATAAGGCTGGAACTTTACCTGAAATAGGACTGCTCTAAAAGCCACAGGAGGTCTGGCTTGAAAAACATGTTTCCATGACATTTTCAGTATTGAATTCTTGAGTTTGCCTTTTCATTCTGAGTAAAATATTATTTCTCTAGAAAACAAACAAACACATAAAAATTCAATTTCATGATCACTTCTTGCAAAACATATTTAGAACTCTGTGCCGGAGAAAAGTGGTTTTAGTGACAACTTTGAACATCATAGTATTGATGGAAATCGATAGAATCAAAATTACCTGCTAACAAGGAAATCTTGGCACACAAATGCAGAAAGCAAGCATGAATTTTAGCCATTCTAAAAGACTGAAGAGGGAGTTACTATTATTTCCTAGTATGGTCAAATTATTCAGCGTACCTATGGAAAGAATAATTTTTCCAGCTCGGAACTGTAACTTTATAGAATCAGTTTTTCCGTATTACGAAATAAAACTGTTGTAGGAGAGCTCTTGACAAAGCATGAGACAGTCATTAATACGAGGCAATGAGATAAGATGAGCCTTTTCCTCTATGCTGGCAAGACTGGCTAGAACAAAACTTTGTCAGTTTATATCTTGCAGTCTGCCATATAATGTGATATGTACCTAATTCAGTTTCAAGCTTCAGTACTTCGAATAAGGTAACATTTGAAATTATAAAATCTAAATAGAGGTGTCTTCATCATGATATCTTTAGGTCCTGTGGATGTCCGTACAGTAGGAATGTGGGACTTGATTCAGTTTACTAAAGTTAGCATTGGAAGTGCCCTACAATATTTCGTCCAGATTCTAGCTGCCACTCTAGAATATTGTGGGTGCCCTGCAGGTCTTGTCTCAGACCTAACAGTCACATGGGAAGAGCTCAGAAAGCTTCACATGCTTGTTAGACAGCTGAATTTGAAGCCACAAGGGAGGCTAAGGTAGACAGCTAGAGCACAGGCACAAGTTATAATGCCTCAAAATATCACATAGTAAATAATATACAGAAAACTCTTGTCTTTTTAAAGTGACAGCTGGAGACCTATGAAAATGTCTTAGGAAATCATTAATCATCCTAAGTCATATGTGTGGGCACCTGAATAGATTCCTCAGTGACAATGTAAGCTATAGATTTATGCAAGTGTCATATTTAACCCCAGATGGCAATTAAAGACCATGTAGCTCTCACTCATTCTTCCCCCCACTCTCCTCCTATGGGGTGAGAAAGAGAATGGCAAAAAGGTAAAACCCATGGGTAGCATATAATGATAATGATAATGATGATGAGGAGGATGAGGATGAGGATGATGATAGTAATAACAGAAAGGAAGATAACAGAAAGAGAGAACTAGGAATAAACTCCAAGGAAAACAGGTGACCCACAATACAGTTGCTCACTATCTGCTGACTGATGTCCACCCTGATCTGCTGACTAATGTTCCTAAGCAGTGATTGGCCCCTCCTGGACAACTCTCCAGAGTTTATATCCTAGCATGATTCTCTGTGATGTGGAATATCCCTTTGGGTAGTCTGAGTCATCTGTCCTGGCTATGGTCCCTCCTGGTTTCTTGTGCACCTGATCTCTGGCAGAGCATGAGAAACTGAAACATCAGTGATTTAGAGTAAACACGACTTAGCAACTACTGAAACATCAGTGTGTTATCAACACTACAATTCACTAGAATTCAAAACACAGGTGATGAGAATGAAATAAATTCCCAGCCGAAATCAGGACAGCAAGATACAGACACCAACAAATTTTACAAACTAATTCTTCTAAAAGAATGTTGTCTAAAGATACATTCTCAATACTAAAAATCGACTCTTTAGTGTCCTGATAAATATATGCTAATTTTGATTATTTTTGCCACATCTTAGAGCAATTAATTTTGCAAAATATATATGAATTAGGGTTTAACATAAGAAGTAAAAAGAAGAATATTTGATAAATGTGTACTGCTTCCATATAAATACCATAGATTATCACTTTATTTTGAACTGTGGTCAGAGTTTCATAGTTTGATGGAATTTCCTCAGTTAAAACAGACATCAATGAGTAAACAACATGGCATTTGCTGAGACTATTTTGTTCCCTTCTGATACCATATTAAATAATTTTGGACCAACAAACTAAAATTACATTACAACTTTTGCCTTCATCGTAACATTTTATTTGGCAACAACCTAAATCATGTTCACTCTTAATTACAATTTCTTTAAGACTTATTAATAAATTGTAACAGTTGGAAGTTGTCATTATTTACTGATAGACAATACTTTCTCTTTTCTAATCCATCCTCTAAATGACAGAAGAGATCTGAATGTGGCAGTCCCCATGAGTTCTGGATAAATTAATACTAACAAACTTGAGAGAGCAGTCATACTAGGAACCAATCTGTCAGAATTCACCCTTCTTTATATAGAATTGTCTCTATCAAATCCATGATTTGCTTACTCAACAATTTATTTGAAAATGTAATGATTAAATAGGAAGACTTCCCAATAGTTTCTGAAAACTGATTGAGGAATGGAGGAAGAGAAACAGATGGAATACATAATTGTTCAAAATCGTTGTATGTTGTTGCTAAAAATTAGAAACAACTCACCATGGAAAAGACAGTTATTCAAGTAGCTTGCAAACATACCATACTTACCCCCAGAATATCATGATATCTACAATTCTGGTTTGGTTGGTTTGCTTGGGTTTTTTTCTTCTTTTTTAAATTTTTGTTTCCCCTCTAGTCTTTCCCTCTGCTGATTGGTCACATTAGAAACAGCATATAATTAGATATGTAAATAATTACTGTTGTTCAATTGGTCTAAATTTTTAATTTCCATAGTATGACTATAGTGAACATCTACTTTTTGTGGGTTAAACAGTGGAATGATTATTGAAATATGGCACAGTAAAAGGGTTTTGTTGTTTTGTTTGACTTTTTAAATAATGTCTTTACAGCAATTTATATAACATGCTTATTTAAGTCTTAAATACACTAACTAATTAAAAAAGTTAAGGGAGTCTGAAGTAAATTTTTCTTGGCAGATTTTCTTCCTCTTAATATAGCTGTGAGCCCTACTGAGACATGTAAAGAAAGTAATCATTAGGTTAATGCTATAGCTTATTTCTCCAGTAAATAAAAAAATGATGAGACCAAATTTCATACCCTTCTTTCACTCCTTGGAGAATACTATGCCCTCTCTGGATGGAAGACAAGAAATTAAGAAAAATTAAATAGGTTGTAGCATAAAACTTATGCACATCATGAGGAATTTTATAACTTCTTTTAAGACGAATAGGATAAATTGGTAATTTTTTTCCAAGAATTTGGGTATTCAGAATAGTTTTTAGAAAATTACAAGCTTCATTCCAAGGTTTGGAACAATGTATATATTCCCTGAAATGAAAATAAGAACATAGATGTTGCTTTAAATGAGAAAACTGCATGCAAAAAGCACTGGCGTATAATTTAGAGAATAAGAACATAATCAGCTGCCTCTCAAAATGAGGGATAGAGGGGAAACATTCGCAAGAAAGTGATTGGATAAGACATAGGATTTCTGCCATACATGGGAGTTGACTGGACCTGCAGGGAAGATTTAGCAAGAAAGAATGTCTATAAACCTGAAGGCTAAAGAGAGAGAACTGGAGCATTGTGGTAAACTCTGAAAGGATACAAAATCAAATGATCACTAATGCAGCTCATGTACATGCTGAGCGATATGCCTTTACTCAGTGATAATTTATTACTGGTAAATATCTCAAAAAAAGTTTAATTGAGCATTCTCATAATTGAATCATGACCTATGGCTTTAATCTCTCAGACATTACCACATTTTGGCCAAATAGTTTCTGTTGCCTTGTTTAATACCAATACATGTATAATTTCATAGCTGGTTTCTTCCAAACCTAAACAGATATCTGTGAAGGACTATAACCAGCTTCTTAAAGATCACATTTTACAACAAAAAGTTGTCTTAGAAAGGTTACTAAAAGCAGTATTTATCATGATTTTTATGCTTTAATTTTATGATCATATCAGTTCCATACAATGAAGTTTAGAGGTAAAATAGTTCAAAAATGTATCAGACTTGTGGTATTCACTGAAGTACTGAGTGAAACTGAATTGTTGGATTAAACACTGCACAAAATCATTGTCGCACAATGAGGGGAAAAAAAATCCAACTCCTAAAAGAAAATCAGAGACTGACACCATAGATGTTCCATGGATTACTCAAACCAATTAAACACATGAGCAGACCTTCACAAATGGTGCTGTAATGAATGGAAATGGAACAGAAAAGAGATTCATTATAAAAGAGACTGCCAGAAAGATGAAAAGAAGCTACAAGATTTACTATATATTGCTTGTTTCTTCTTGCAGTAAGGTATTTCTTTGCTACGATGTTCCCAATTTTGACATTAGATTTCTTTAAAAACCACACCTGAAATTTTACCATAAGGTATACAATTTTTATAGAAACAAACTGTCTACATTTTATTACAATCATAGCTATGCTTGCTTTCTATTCTTTTCTTTTTTATCTCTTTTTTTTTTTTCCCTTCAGCATAAACACCTCTTTCTGGAGAGGCTGGAGAGATAGGTGACAGCAAATCTGAAGAAATGCAACCTGGAATCTAACTGAATTGACTAGTGCAATGTTGTACTGTTGTCAGTTTGCATTTGTCAGAAATAGTTAAAAGAATGAGGTCTAAAATATGTTTGTGAGAAAGACAAAAAGTTGTGCAAAAAAAAAATTTTTTTTTTACAGACAAAACTATGTGTAAACTTTCTCAGAAAGGAAAGGAGGAATCCTTCTTGGAAAGGAGGATTCTTGGAAAAAGGAATTTCCATTACAGGACTGTAAGAAACATTTTGCAGTTGATCAGTTCATTGTTTCACAAGTTTCCTTTAAAACATTTTGTTTTGCAAGGAATGTCTTGAATGCCAAAAATATGTTACTATGAAAATGATTAAGGCAAATATTGAAAACCTCAAGCATTCGAAAAATAAAAATAAATAAAAACATTTGAAAAATCTTGAGCTTTTTTTTTTTATTATTGCATTTTACTTAGACATTTCTGTGATTTTTCAGTAACATTCCATTGTATTTACCATTTTTTTCCTCAATATATCGTAGTCTGTGGTCATCTAGTAATTTTGAGTTTAAATCAATGTAAATATTTTCTTATGCACGTGAATATCCCCCGAACTTGAATATTTGAAGATATATTAATTATAATAACCTTGAAAGTACAGAACCAGTGAGGTTTGTCATAGCTTCATTTACATTTACATTTTCAAAATATTCTGAAATGATCAAAGAGTAACAAATTATATCTTCACAGGTTTTGATGATGCTATTCCCATGTTCTAATGTAAAAATAATACATAATTTCTCCCAAAAGTTAACATTTCTGACATTTCATTTATCACTTGCAGAAGTCCATACTGCACCTTCCAATGGAGTTAGAGGTGCTCATAGTCATAAGGCTGTCAAATTGTTTATGAGAGGTGTTAACAGTTCAGAGACACCGTAAACTGAAACAAGATCAAACTCAGAAACCTTGCACATACTTCCTACTAGTCAGACAGGTTAAAATTAGGACAGGATCCAAGCTTTCAAAAACAAGCATCATTAAATGAATATTACTATTTCAACTGGTTTCGGATCATACTTTCAATCAGAAAACAAAAATTCAAAGGTCAGTACAACAGCCAGGAGCACAGTATACAATATAAATGAACACTATCTAAAAAAACAACATCCACTGAGCTCTTGAGTAAAAGCTTTTCAGGATATAGTAGTGGAGGCAGAATAATCTCACTGGGCCTGGAAAGACTCAACCTGTACCTTGGGAAAGACTAACCAGTCCAAGAGAAGGTACTTTAACACATTTTGATCTGGAAAGGTTCTACTTGGTATATTCCATACTTTTTCCCCCCTTACACTTCTTTCTGAAAAATTCAGAAATTGAACTATCTTCCTACTGTGAAAGACACATACTTTTCTCCCCTTCTTTTCTTCCCTGTGATTTTGTACTAGAAATCATATATGTTTACTGATATACTGACAGTGCATATCTGCTTAGCCCAGGAGGGTTTTTTTTCCCTTTCAAACTCAATAGTGATGGAAAGATAACATTTAAAGCAATTTCAGCAACTTGTGGCTATTTTCCTGAGGGATCTTATTGTCATGTTTACAAATTTAAAATCAACAGAATACTCAATCACTCTATACTTACTCTATTTTTGGTCTATACATATCACATGAATTTAACATTATTCAATACTTGTCTAAAATGACTAAGTGGGTAGAAGAGTGTTATCCAAAACTCCTCATTGTTCTTTATAGGAAAAATTATCCTTTAAGGCATCAGCAAGTTGCACCAACCTTCATCTAAGAGCCAATGAGGTACTTTTTCTGTAGTCCCTGTATTCTACAGCTGACTTCACATTAGGATGACAACTAACCTTCCTACAGTTTCAATACCTAACTCTTCCTCCATATTCTCAACTTCTCCAGAATTAATCATTATACATAACACTACAGAAGTTTATCTGTTTTCATGTACGAATTCAATAGTATTTAAAATAAACCAACAATAAAGAACAAGTTTCTTCCTCCCAGAAAGAAAGGACCTCTAATTTCTGTATGCACAGTATTAACTGTAAAAGGCAGAATTGCTATCACCATGACATATTGTCTCTTTTAAATTATTTCCTAATTTTAAGGAACTGAAAGAAACTTCTGATAACTTAGGCTCAACTTCTCCTATTTACCAGTTTCAGTGAATAGTTGTACAGGAAAAAAATAATTAAAAAATAAGACCAAAATAATTACAGTAATGTAAACCTGCTATTAATTTCCATTTTTGGATGCAAATTTTGTTGTGCTTATGTGATGTTCTGTTTATGTTCTGAAATGTGATGTATCCTGTTCCAGTTCCTGGCTGTTGTCTCTCATTTCAGAGGTTACAAGCATGTGACTGTCTGAGGATTTTCCAACTTCTATAAATTTAATTACTGGCGTTTTCTTCGAAAGTGTGGAAATCTGAACATTCACTACAAGATAAGTAAAATGGGGAAGGAGGGAGAAAGGCTTGAAAAGATTTTTCTTATAACTTTAATAAGATGATTTTTCCAAAAACTTCTACCTTGTCTGGAAATTCTTGTCATCATTATATAGGAAGTGAGTCATCCAGATGTATTTTTAAGTATGCTCTCTGCCACTTCAGAGAAAAAGCCTGACATCCAAGGTCAAATTTATGGATTAGATGAATGCAACTAAAATTATTTAAGATAATTTTTTTTTTCCTAATTCATATACATATAGAAAAAAGTATGTTCATCAACCACATTTTAATTTTTGTTACTGAGTTTGATTGGTAATCAAATCAGAACTGATAATCAGAATCTTCAGTAGCTCTGTTCTGTTAAAGTAGACATCCAAAATTTTGGAGCTTATGTGCAAAAATATAGAAACCATAAAAAGTGCCAAACCGTAAAGATATTGTTCGGAAACGTGCATCCCTTGAAAATCTAATATATGTCTTACGTCTTTAGTCTTAACAAGCAATTTCATTTTGTAATTTTGGACCCACAAACAGTATTCAAGAATTGGATAACATTGCAACTTAAATAACCAGAAAATTGGTCAGTGAATATAAGATTGAAAAGAAGTTCCTATTCTCTGGATACTTTGTTGTCTTTCATACTTTCCCAAATAAATTTTACACTTCAATTAATTATTGAACATTCTTTACAATTTCTCAGTGAATTAACTCATTTTAGTCTAAAGCAATAGAATAGATGACAGGTTGGGGATTTTTTTGCTGTTAATCCTGGCATTTGTCCAACATGTTTCGACTTAAATGTGAATATTTTCAGTAGATTTTGTAATTATTATGATTATTTATAAAGTAATCACAACTTCTTTTGGCAAATCTGTTATATTTAGTGTAATTACCACTTTTGATTACACCCATCCATTAATGTCTGAAACACTTCTTTGTGACATGTCATTTCTGTACTGAATTCAAAGAGATTATTTATGCAGTTATAGTTTCACATTTTTATTTGAAAAAAATGAGACTAAAATTTTGTAGTATGCATAATTTTATTAATATTGATTTACCACTCTTTGTTTTGTAGTTGGGGATATTACTGAAGAGTTTCTTCCCTATATTTTGAAGGAAAATGCCGAGACATAAACAAATATGAAAAAAGTCATTAAAATGCAGCTAGGTTATTTTTCCCTGGCATACACCTATTAAAATACTGACAAAGATGGAAGGATTGATCCTTATGCACAAAGGTCTGAGGGAAAAATTGGAATGTAATGGTAAAATTAAATTTCAAGCTATTATAAACAGAATCAACGTGAATTTTTGAAAATATGAGAGGAAAGAAGATGAAATTCAAGACACACTTCAGGCTTTATCTGAACCTTTCTACATCTCCAGATGTTACAGAATTCTCTAAATGCTGTACGTAACAGAGAGGTATAGAAAAAAGAAGCACAGAACACCCTCCTGTCACCTATTCACTTTAGGATAATTAAAGTCTCTCCAAGGTGGAAATTACAGGGACTGAAAAGACTAGAAGAGCAGTGCCTCCCACTTACAGGTCAGTTTTGGTTGCAAACTCAAGTATCATCAGCTGAAAGTTTGTTAGACAGCATATCTATTTTAGCATAGGCCTCTCAAGCCTCCTCTCTTATACTGCCATTCAGCAGTTTCCATGATCCCGCAGGATAGAAAAAAAAGTAATATTTAAAAAAATTATTGTTTCATTTCCTGGGCAACTGTGAGATAAGCCTTCTGCATTCTAGATTATTTTTAGTTTCTTGTCATTATATGTTACAGCTGGAGGGTCTTGTTGATTCATTGTCCTGTTGCTGTAGAGTATGGCAAGTCTATTTCTCTCGGTTCAGGGCAATCCATTACAGGTCCTGAAAAGAAGTGTAAGCTTTGTACATCCATCCTATGGGAAGGATGATATTAAAAAAAACCAAAACGACAGCTTTCTAGGAGCCAGTGTAGATAGAAGTGTTCTCATATAAAAAGCTTTATCTTACTTTAGTACTTTGCTAAAGAACATATATTAATATATGGAATAGTGTTATGGGTTTTTCTAATAAAAATCCTCCTTTTGTTGTGTATAAATATATATAAATATATACACATGTCTGAGGGCATAAGAGAATCAATTTGGTCTTTCAAAATATTTTCAATCACTTTAATTAAATAGGTGGGTCTTTCGTTTCGACATGCAAGCAATAAACCAGGTTTTGAAATTAACTGTCAGTTTTTCCTCCTTCCTTAATGATATTATTTAATATATTTAGAGAACAGGACCAGATATGATAAATATCAGCATCAAATAATTTGATACTGATAGGCTGTTCTTCCTACATTTGATTAGACCTTGCTGGTGTTAACTTACAACCTTTTGTGCAGGCATCTGATTTCACTTTTATAGGCTCATGAGATTAAATATGATGGGATTTTCTTCTAATATTGTCTCAAATGTCCTAGAACATTTAAATGGGCAAAATAGATCAGATACAATACAGTTTTCCTTATTGGTATATGTTGCTAAATAAAATGTTATTGACATGACAGATTACCCATCTTCATAAATTGTGTACGGATTTGTTTGATGTTTGGGAGTCATACATTGCAGGAATGTACTGATGTTGACTTGTCTGTAGAATTACTATATAAATAATATAGACATTTTACAGATATGGAAAAGGCATCCAACTTTTAAGATCCCTTTATAATCATAAATACTACTGAGAAAAGTTCCATAAACACTATCAGCTTAAACATTGATCTGACTTTTAATATTTCCAGCTTTTCTCATCCCTGGTTTATTTATTTTATCCATTTATCTTTCATTTTTATGATATTGACTGTTTTTTTCATTGGAAAAAATGAAGCAGAAGAAAATCAATCATTCCTCAATGTGTGTGATGCCTTGGGCATCATTCCACTGGGAACACTACAGATTTAAGCTACTCTTACTTGTACTTTATTTGCAGGACAAATGAACTTCCACATCATATGTACTTATTTACTGATTTTAGAGGCCATAAAAAATATTTACTGCATAAAAAGTTCAAAGGTCTCAGTCACATATTATGAACTGAACACAAATATAATAGCTTCCATTAAACACAGAAAGAAAAGAAAATATGAAATGTCCAGTTCTCTATTCACATATCCTTTTCCTCAGGATAAGTATGGGTAGCACATTGTGATGAAAGGGTGATTCAGATCACTTAAAAGACCACTCTCAAAGGTATGAGGGAAAGTAGAACAGGAGAAGAGTGCGAAGAGTCCTCCCCCTGAGAAGGAAGGAGCAGCGGAGACAGCATGCGATGAACTGACCGTAGCTCCCATTCCTCATCCCCCTGAGCCACAGGTGAGAAGAGGAAGAAAGCTGAGAAGTGAAGTCAAGCCCAGAATGAAGGGCAGTGGGAGATGTGTTTTAAGATTTGGATTTTATTTTCTCATGATCCTACTCTTAGTAATAATTTAATCTAATTTCCCCAAGTAGAGTCTGTTTTGCCTGTGGTGGTACTTGCTGAGCGATCTCTCGCTGTCCTTTCCTTGACCCTTTCTTCTCCTCTGTCCAGATGAGGAGGGGTGTGATAGACTGTCTTGGGTGGGTACCTGGCATCCAGCCAGGGTACACCAACCACACCAATAGATATCAATTGATTCAATTAGCAGTCTGTGCAGTAATATAGTAGGAAGGTAGGAGTAATATTTTGATCTACAAGGCCTATTCAAGAGATACTAATTACATGTTAAAACAGCCAAATTTTTCCATGTCATCAGTGCTTTTCAGGAACTTGTGTTTCTCAACATATGTCTCTTTTCCAAGCCCATACCCACATCTGGCGTGACACCTTTACATTAGAGAACAGTAGAAATAGAAAAAATATATTTTTAGAAGCTTCACAGTTCATGCAACAGTAATTCTCAGCTCAGGGAAATGGGCAGACTTGGTATTCCGTTTGCACCAAAGCATTAGTACAAAGCAAAAAGAAATGATCCAGGTAAACTTGATAAGCAGTCCAAAATTGCATGAAAGATTTAATGAATTTGGATAAATACCACAGCCATGTTACTCCTACTATTCTCTTCTCTGTTTTTCTTAATAGGAGGCACACCTGGAGCCACCTCTGCTAATAGAAATCTGATGTACTCACCAACCAGGTTTCTGTAATCTATTCAGAATAATGAGGCCTGATGATAGAAAATTTGATACTACATTGTTTAGCAAAAGCCAAAGACTCCAGATGAATATTTTTCTTCCCTTAGAACAGAAGTGAAAATATCTAAGTAGCTTAGGACAAAGGATAGATAGATGTGACTGTGAAAATGAAAAAACAAATAAATAATAGCCCTGTTTTTACACTATTTGTGGTAGTCTCTGTCAGTGAGTCATTTAGTTTAGCAACCTTAAATCAAAACTAACAATGATTTTTGCATGAAGCTTTTGTAAAAAATATATGCCAACCAACAGTAAAATGTAATATAATAAAAGCAGGATATTGAATTGATTTACTGTATCCAAGATGAATTTGGTAACAATACTAGATCTAAGGCTGCTTGGCTCAGTGCTGTAATATAATTGGCTCTTCAGAAAGATATTAATTTTTTACTGTGGCATGACAATTTTTTGATCATGAATAAAATTCCTTTGTTCTTATGCTTTTCCTTCATCTGATGCCAGCCACCAGCATTCAGTTAGCAGGAACAGTCAGAGTGAAGTATTCTCATTGATTTATAAATACGATATACGCATGTATACTATATATATGCAATGTCATTGTCCATGAGTGGAATATAGGTATTTATCATTTTTATTGGCTAAAAGCAATACCAATTACAATTTAAAGACCAAGAAAAGTAATTCCTTTTTAAATAAAATTAACTTTATGTATTCCAATTATGTGTTCCAGCCTCTGTGATTAAACAAAACTTCACTAAATTATCTACAACAGTTTAGAGATTACAAAGTTATTATTTTTTATCATTGACCTTAGCTCCTTTGAATACAATTCTTCAGAAACTGGCTTCTCAGATCATTCCAGGTTTTAAATAGATTTTATTTTTTTTATTGTATGTATACAGGCTGATGATATAATAATAATAAGAAAGACATTGAATGTAATTTAAAAGCTGAGGTAAAATTAAATTGCAATGAAAGAAAATCCCATAACAGGGCCCATGAGGATGTATTCACATTATTACCACATGAACAGTTTTGCTGGAAGAAATAGCAGATGAATTTAAATTGCTGAGGCCATTAATTAATGTTTTATTGAGAAGAGCATGAATCTGACATAATTTCAGCTTAATAATATTAAGGTAAGAAGGCAGATGACCAGGTAGTGGGATAAGGTTTAGCTAACTGAACAGATCATGAGAACCCACTGAGTACCACAGGAAAAACTGCTGGACACAACAAATAACCAGCAGGTGTTGGAAGAGCTCTCCCTGTGGGACCAGATGCTTCAACCCAGATGATGGATGCAGCCCTGTAAGCCCCAGGCTTCAGGATGTGCCTGGGGCCTCTCTTTAATGCCAGGAGAGATGGCTTTTCATCCCACAGGATCTGTGCTGTCTGTGAAGAGCTGAGTGGTTGGACAAGTTATAGAAGGTAATGAGCAGGCTACAGAGCACCATCTGAGAACATGAAAAGGAAACAGACAGGATCTCCTCAGAGGCTTACAACTGTGGAACTGATTCACCTCACCTAAATTCGAAGAGGAGTCAGATGTGCTTTTAAGCTGAACATCTGAGCCACCTCACCCTAAAACACGCAAAACCACCAGGAGGAAGCGGGATACAATGCTGTGAGGTGGCTGGATTTCACTAATACTGAAAGGGGAGCTATGTGAGAGACACACAGTCCCCAAATAATGAAGGGGGATATTGATGCCTTTTCACGAGCAGTTTTGCAAGGCCAGCAGTATGCTGTTGACCATATCCATAGTATTATTTAAGACTGAGGTAGTGAAAGACCTAGTTAGCAATATCAAAAGTACAAAACTGAAGTGGAGAGGCAGTAAATTCTGAGACTGAAAGCAAGAAATTAATTACAGGTGGGTTATCTGAGATGAGGAAATGCTGGAACAGGCTTCACCAGGCAGGATCTCAGTGGACGACCAAAGATGAAGGGGGCCGAAACTATTTCATGCTCTCCTGCAGTCACTGTGCTTTGCTTTGAATGAGACACAGCGGGACTCATGTCGCCTAATTTCAGGTACATTTATATCTGAGCTAGTCAGTACAGATTTCCCATGTAAGCCATATAACCAAACTCTCAAGTTTGTGGTGGTCTGACTGGGATTAATTGTATCTTTATTGTATCACAGAGGTCAACACCAGGACTAAGTCCTCAGCATGTCTCTGGGATTCTTCTTAGGTGATGACACACGTTATTTATACGTCATTATTTGGCATGGAGTGGTCCTTTGCTAAGAATCTTACTTCTTCTATGGGTCTTAGTAGCCTGTTTTACCTTGGTTGAGACAGCATTGTGTTTGAAGTGTTCCTGAAAACTGGGAAAGGACTGGTGTAGATGATACACTCTGATGTTTTTTCCATCCTCCTATTGTCAGCACAGCGTCTTCCACTGATGGGACATTTATGTTGCAGTCTTATAAGGATGCAGGTCTTCCTGGACTTCACATAAAGAATATATTCCTCAGTTTCACTGATGGGAATGACAGGAAAACACACTGGAAAACACACTGGTAATTATTCTAATAATCTATTTCTGTTTTGAGGCTCTTTTTTCTTACATTTTAGAAGACAAATATTCTACTTATGGATTAATAAAAAATAAAAATTCAATTAAAATTTAGAATGTGCTTCAAAATTCATTACTTAAATGAAATAACTTACATGTTCTTTTTGCACGAGCATAAAAAACTTCTTGTTAAAATATGTATCCATTTGAGGACTAAATTTTCACCACTGAACAGAGTAAGATTCAACAGTTGAAACACAAGTGGTTAATGTCATCCTAGGAAACAGGTGTCAGAAGAAAACTTCAAGGTACCTGTCCAGGGGCAACCCAAAATGTTGTTGTATTCCATATCTATCTGTACCCAAGTGGCTGGGCCACTTCTTGAAAAAGTCAGATTCAAACTTGGTTTTCAGGTCTGGGTATATATATGAACCTAAAGTTCTCACTTTTTAGAATCTAAAAAATTGTAATAATCTATGAGTTCCTTCTTTTAGCCTTTTTTAGTTTGCTAGAAATATTTTATTACTCATTAGGTTGGACACGAAAGTGTTGCCATATTTGCCTTCTCAAGTAAGTCATGTGGGATGTGAATGATTCAGTGTTTGGTCTTCCGTATGTCTAAACTAAAAAATCTCCAATTCATTTGTAAATGGTTCTTTCCATGAAAAACAGTGATTTATATCAACATACAGTTTGGCTCTCTATCATATTAAAGGTTTTTATTCAGGGATTCAAGTTCCACATTTTCTATTGCTATAAAGAATTCTTGCATGTTTGCACAGAAGGGTCTATTTAGACAGATCTCTATCTATTTGCAAACTTTTTGGTATTTTCTTTAAAGCAAAAGAAAAAGGAAGATTTAAAAGGAATAAAAAAGAAATAAAATCTTCTCTAAAAGAGAAATAAAAGCATGTAAGTATTTGCAGCTTACAGATATACTATACTGTTTTCTGAGAATTTTAAAAACTAAAAATATTAATTTTGGAATTCCTTGGCTTTAAAAGAGATAACTTATGTACATCTTGGAGCTTAAAGTCAAACCTCTCAGAGCTTATTTTATTCTGACAGTGACTAATTTGGACAGTCATCTACTTGTTCTTAAAGCAGACTTATTTCAGAAGAATGAGGTCAACTCAAAATGGCAATTTTTCTGTTCATCTATCAATGCCATATCTTCTGAGAAGTGCTGAAAAAATCACAGTCTAGATCACTGGAATGTGTGTACAGTGAGAGGAAGGAGACCAGGTCTGTACCTGTCATTTTATATAAAAATATGTAAGCATATACCTATCTATCAAGAAAGAAAACAATTAAACAGCAAAAATTTTTAATTTTCTAAATGAGCTATTTATATAATTTCCCGTGTTTTCCACACGATATAAAAGGATTAAGGAATTTTCATTCTTATTTAAATATATTCCAACAAAAATAACTGTATCTATGAGCAGGTAGCTGTGCATGGAGGCTTATAAGCTAAGAAATTCTGTGAAGAATTTCTGCATTGGCTCTGTTGTTTCAGTGCTAGGTGAACAGTTTTCCACAAATGTTGCCAAAATGGAATGCCTGGACTTTCTTGTGCCATGAGCCACCCACTGTCAGAATCTGGACTATTATGTCTTTATCATTTGCTCTCATATGAAAGGTTGTTTTAATGATGGAAGGTGAGAAAAATTTTGTCTTTTATCTCGACTGAATTTTCATCCTAAGATAGGCAATAGCAAATTACTTGATGAAAATTAATGATTATCTATCCTTTTTTTAGAAGTGACTTAATTATAAGTTTTATAAATAATGGATTACTAATTCATTACATAACAAGCTGTTGAAATTAGCTCATTACTGTACCTTCTGTCATGGTTATAGGAGCCTGCCTACATAGCAATTCAATTTACTGAAATATATCCGGTGTTGCAGCAGCACTGACTAGAACCATGATGACTGAGCCAAGGTGCCTTTAACATTTCCATTATAAACTATGTTTTTAGCTTCTAATTTCTCACCTGTTTGGATCAAACTTGGTACAAAAATTTAACAATCAATATCTTCCCCTTCTCACCTTTTCTTGCCGGAGCAAAAATAGACAAAATACGGAATTAAAAAAAAATTATTTCTCCAAATGTATTTTCTTTGCCATGTTCTTCAGGAAGGTTTAGATGGATATGAAATGAGTATGTATATACTGATATACTTGAGATGAACACAGTGATTTATTTGATATGGAATAAAGTAAAAAACTTCTGAATTATTACACTATGTAATTAAAAACTTTGCTACCAGTGATGTACAGTTGTATTTTTGCATCTCATATCAAAAGCCCAATCTCCACCATGATACTTCTATTAGAAATCAAAATTTCACTTATACTCTATGCTTCTGTTCCACAGAGTTTCACATTAGCTAATGAGAGATGATTCTGCAATTCTAATTTTTTTGTCACATAAAAGATTCAATGCAAGAAACATAATCCTTTTGGACATAAACTTTTACAACTTACTTAAAAAAAAAAAGAGGAGGAACAAAATTCAAGGAAATGGAAAAGAAAAGGGGAAAAAAGACAATGTTCAGGTTGTTAATTAATTTTAATCTTCTAATTTATAGTCAATTTGGATTACCATTAATTACATGACTAAACAGAAACTCTTTCAAATTACAAGCAATTGTTCACATCAAATCAAGGAGACTTAATCCATCCTCAATTAATAAATCTGTAACTTCTTTTTTTTTTTAACTTTCAAATAGATTTTTAGTTACTTTGAAAGTTTCCTGCAGTTATCTGAGCCACAGTTGAAGCAGAAATGGAGAGAATTGGAATGTTGAAAATTGCTCATTTTGGGTGAAGAGAAGAATGCTATACTATTTTCATAACAGCAAAACTCCTGTATCTCTTTAAATTCTGCTCTCAGTCAGGAGTTGGAAAGCCCATCCAAGCATTTCTCATCCATCTGGAATAGGAATTTATTTGCCTTAGTGCCATGTTAATTTTTCAGAATATGGGAATATTTAATAGAAATTTTATATATATGGACAAACACATAGATTAAAACTATAGATATAAACTTCATCCTCACTTTTGCACCAGCATATAAATCTGGTCAGAAATTGATCTGGTGCAGATTTTATCTCAATGTTGCTAAGACAACTGATACTTTCTTACAAAAGTCCATTCGTTTTGAGGACTATATGAACAAAGAGTATAGTACAGTTCAGAGACAATCTGCTTTGAAGAATAATGTGCAGGATTTAAAATCCATATGTATGCTTTTTTGTTTTTCAGAAGCTATTTTACCTGGAGGTTTATGCGGCTGTTTTTTTGGCTGGTTCATTCCTTTTGGGGCATTTTTAGTGAAGAAAAAATGTAGGACTTTCAGGTGAATAAACCAGGATATTTGTTAAATGTAATGAGAACATGAGCAACAGAAATAAATTTACTTTAGAAAGCATGCTTATGTTATTGGGTGTTGCTGGGTTTTGGGTTGTTTGGGGTTTTCTTCTTTTGTTTTAATAAGTATTTTCTATTCTCTCAAATACATAATTAACCGTTATATAATCAAATAAATATATATTATTACCCACAGGGAGAGAGAAACACACTATTTATGGAACAATTGTGTGAATTGCTTTCAAATACCTGAAAATTCTAGCTTAAATTTTACATTTTTTAACAATCAAATTCCTCCAACATTGTTCTGTGATGGACTTTTTCTGAGCTCAGTGGATTATGACAAATGGTTTCATAAAAAAATATTTAATGTTAACTGCTACATACAAATGTTCACAGACTTATGTTTGTACTGTAATCTTTCATACATGATCCGATCCATATTTTGACTGTATTGAATTAATTTTCAGAGAATAGGAGTTATAAAAAATCTAGTTGCACTGTGAAAATATGAGACTCTTGGCCTATATTTTCCTATTTTGATTTAAGCAAGTTTGAAGAATTCCACAGAATTAGTTATCAGGCTTTCTGAATGTTATTTTGGTGATTAAATACAGGCAAAATCTCCAATACCTGCTGTTCCAGTTACAGTCACTCATCTGAGAGCAGGCAGTTTTATTTTGATAATTCCTAGCCACCTCAATTGACCAAGATAAGTCCATTAATAACTCAGTAAAACTGACCAGAACTCAGATACCACCTCAGATACTTGAGGTGGAAAGATCCATTGGTACCCAGATACCTCATATAGTGCGTACACTGACACGTGTTCCTGGACAGATCTGATATTTAAAACCATATGTATGAATAAAAAGAGAGAACACCTCATGTTTGTAACTCTTCCCTTCCTTGCCCTGACATGTCGACTGGATGATAAATTCTGTATCCAATTCACTGCAATTCATTTACCAAATCCATAAGACTAGAAGACATTATTCTACTTCCCTACCTTTGTGTTTGACGTAAATTTTTGGCTGTCCTGTGAACTCATAATCCCAAAGAGAAAGACTTCAAAGATGTTCTGAAGAGAAGTACTTCCTCCTCAATGCATCTTTGCATGAGCGTCTTGAATAAGAATTAAATGTTCGCATTCATCAGTGTTCGGGTTTGAGATTCTTCATATGTGATAAGGAGAAATATTAGAAGTGATTCTGTAGGCATCCCCTTTGCTGCAATAATACAAACAACCTAATAATGCTCAGGAAGCTAGAAGTGCATTGCTGTCTCTTATGCAAATAAATATTGGTTTGGAGGTTTATTTGAAAAACGAAAGTGCCTTCCAGATTCTTGGATTGCTTAAATGCCATAGACTCTCCTGGAACTAAAGGATATTTGGGGTTTCCTCATAAAATTGAGGGGAAATTTAACTAGGGCATTCAAAAATATTTTTTGCCTGTTTTCTCACCTAGGTTTTCCCACATGTTAAAGTACCTGGGTTTTGAAAGAATCCAGATCCGAAATCACTGGCTGTCACCTGCAACTTCTCTGTTATAACCTGACATTAATTTGGTGAGACAATGTATAAATCAGAATAAGATAATTCCGCATAGGGGGACCTAGTGAGGGCAGCACTATTAGGAATCGCACTCCGTGCCATAACACCCTCAATTCAAAGCAAGGCAAGCAAAAAATACTGCATAGGCAATCCCAAATATGCTTGTAGCTGAGCTTTTGGATAATGAAAGATCAAAAATTACTTTCTGACTCCAGTTTGCAAAATTACCTCATAGTAAAAATTATTTTACAATATTTCCTAAGTTATCTTTTTAGTAATTGAATTCCTTAAAAATTAGATACTAGTGTCTTGTAAACTTTCTATATTTTGACTCACTTTTCATTCATTAATCAGTTTCAGATAATTTTCAAAAAATTGTTTTTAATTTCTTCTGTGTCTCATCTAAAGCACCAAGAAACTGTTAAGTGCAACAAAAATGTGAGTTATACTGCACAATTTTACAAGCTGGAAATGTGTTGACTATTAAACCCTTATCTACAAGAGCCTGTATAATGAAAGATTCACTCTTGTCAAGAACCCTATCTACTGAGACAGTGTTTACACAGCACCATTGTGAAATTCTGCTTCAAAAGAAAAGAGAAAAATCAATTCACACTTAACAATTCAGCTTAAAAATTCAGAGCTTTACCTTTCTTGAAGCATCAAGGAGCAAAAATTAAATTTCATGTAATAAAATATATGGAAAAAAAATACTAATATTGCCTGGTGGTAAGTTTTCTTACTCTTACAGCATTCCTATTATGATGTAATGAGCCACTAATGCACATATTAAACTGTACAAGTTGGTAGGATAAATTATGCATCTTTTGGAGGCCTAGTGATATTAACAACTATTTCTTTGTAGTGTTTTCACAACTGTTCCGACTTATGTCCACAATCTCATTGTGTTCAACAATAGTACATGAAAGTACTTGAGTTAAGATAAATGGGTGGTCACTCACCTTTGTCTGCATCACACAGAGGTGAAAGGTGAAACATTTAAACATTTTTTCTGATTTGTTTTTTTGTTTGTGGAGAAGTAGTGGTGTTTTTTGTTTTTCTTTCTTTCTTTTTGTGCATGTGGGATTGCTTTTGAGTTTGGAGGTTGGGTTTTATCTTTAATTTGTTTTATGGGGTCTTATACCACAGTATGTTCTTAAATGGAACTGTTTTATGATTTTGTCTTATATATCTTAACCTAGCAAGGTACTCAGATCTCCTGATGAAGTGCACTTGTTTCATCTAAATTTCATTCAATTAACAGAGGTGGTCAGTTTTGCCTTCATAAATCAAGCACTTAGAATTCCTATCCAGTCAGGGAAGAGAAGTAAAATCTATACCAACAGAGATGAACTAGTCCATCTACATTACGTATCTACCTCTGTCTGCAATAGATGCCCTGACTCCTTTTTTTTAAGGAATGTAAGTTCACATATACTTGGTTGCCAAAAGAGTTTTCATAATTTTTTTTTATACTATAACAATGATGCTTGCATTTTTTAACAGATTTATGATCATTTCAATTTAATTACAGTTTTACGTTAATATCATGTAGTTTATATAGCTCACTTGAGGATTTTCATGGTGTTTTATTTTCTTGGGAAGGAATTCTATTATAAATGTCTTCTTATCAAAATTAATAGCCCATTCTTGTTTGATGTGGAGAGTAATTATATGGTGTTAAATTAAATTTAGTAACATCAAATATAATTTTTTCCTCGCATCCATCTGTATATCTCCCTAATTAAAATGTCATGTAATGTTTCTGGAGGATGGGGAAGAAATTGCCTTTTTCAGTGTACTGGAATTTTAAGTAAATATTTATGTCAGTGCATTCAATAACAAAGAGATTATCATCGTTCATACTGTGTTGTGGAAAGTCTTTCATTAACAGCTTAAGAAATGGAGATTTTTCTGGAAGGGCTATGGAAAACTATAAATTGTTCCAAGACTCTTTACCTTAATTCATTCATAAGGTGCATTTCATAAGCATGTTTATGTTTACTAGGAGATTTAAATATGTCCCCTGCCTCCTTCTATCTGCCTTTTTATGCTTTAGTGCTCCTAAATGGGACAAATGCAAACTTGGTCCTTTTTAACTGTACATTTTTGAAGAATATTGAACATGAAACTGATTCAGAGCCTTTCTTCTTGTGACATTTCTAAGAGTTACATATTAAGAAATTAACATATTTTGAACATCTTTCTACTTAGAAGCACTTAAACCTTTTGTGAAGGGAAAGAGATGGGGAAAGACAGCAAATATCAATAGATAAATATTACAGAAAAAACTTAGGCTTTGAGCAACCTGTGCTTTATATTTAATTTCACTACAGCTCACTTAACATGCTGAGAAATAAGACTCGAAAATAAACAGACAGTTTTGAATTGGGATATTAAATTGTTTCATTCTTTAAAAAAAGGCTTCATATGTATATAATGACAAATAAAAATCCCTTCCTTTCCCTGCAACCTCATGGAAACAGAAAGTCAAGTTCAGTTATGGGATTACTGTACTGATTACCATTACTTCTGTTCTGTTAGAAGAGAAAAAAGTTTCTTCTAGAGAACTTTCCAGCTGGTAGTAAAAGAAGAAGCCCTAGAAAAGTTTAGTGCTTTTTTAAATGTAGCAATTAATTAATTATGCAGTATCAAAATTGGCTTACCAGCAGGTTTTCAGTTTTAAGACTGAAGTAGTTTCTCTGTAGCTGCTTCTAATGCAGAAATGACATACCTTACTGTCAAGTCTAACCTTTCAAAAGTCAAATTGCCTAACTTTCAGATGATTTCTGATTCCACTAATTTCTGTTTCAATTCAATGAACAATTTTTCAATGAACAAAATGCCTTTGAAATGGATAACCAAGTTAATGGACTTTACTTAGCAATGCTTGCATTAACAAGCCAGGCTATAGACATTACTAATGATGGGAAAGTAAACAAAATAAGAACTGTAGAATGGTTCAAAGCAAAGTTAATAACCTTGGGATGAATATAATTTTTGTTATTTCCTTTTGGTTTGAATAATGTTTGCATCTCTACAGAACAAAAGCACAATAGGCATGTACAAGCAGGGAAAGCCAGTGGAGTTTTAACAGCAGTTTTCCAAAAGTGTGTATGACCCCAAAACATAACAAATTAAAATAAAGGTAATGGAATGAAAAATTCTGAAGTATTTCAATGTGATATTTCTGTATTTTTGTCCTAATTTTGTGATTTTATTTACTTTAGCCAAAAGGGAGTTAGATGAATGAGCTGCCTGCAAAATGAAATATTTCTATCTTGATTATTAACATAAGCTTTATTAAGAAATCAAACATAAAGTGAAGTATTACTCTCAAAATTCCTAAAAGTCCAATAATCTGTGGGAATATCAGAAGAGAATATGAACATCCTAGACTAAGTATGGTGTAAAATATATGTTCTAGATGAAAAAAAGTTTTAAGATAATTCATCCTGAATTTGAGAAAGTCTGAAAGTGCATATGTAAGGCCCCAAAACATGTTCAACAAGACTTTTCAAATGGCTTACAGTTGTTCATGTACTCTGAGTTAGACACACAAGAGAAATACTGACGAGATGTTCTCAAGAGGTCAAAACAACAAAAAAAACTTTACTGGAAACTTTAGAAAATTAAAGAACTTTGGCAAAAGGTTTAGAGCTACATTTAATCATAAAACACTTCCCAAAGCATTAACTTAGTCCATTCAACTTAACAATCTCTAAGCCTGTCTGATTTTCAGTTATTCAAAAATTCCAAGAGGGAATTTGAAGAAGAAAGGGAAAGATAGAAGAGATACAGAAACAAATAGATACAGCTGCCACTCCTGGTTCCATGTAGGAGTGGAATGATGATGTAGGGTCAAGACATGTGTTTGCCTTGTGTCCAGCTTTAAATACTCCTTGGTCTTCCTGGACCCTTCCCCCAGGTGGGACTTCTGATTGTTTGGCCACTCAAGGAGCTGGGTTAGGGGCTCCAGGGGCAGGTGTGGAGCATTGCCACCACTGTGCCAGGAACTGGCGGCCACTGCAGGGCTGGGATACAGGCCCAGGGGTGTGGGGTGTATGGGGTGTGTGGAGTGTGTGGGGTGTGTGGGGCAGGGCACCGCCTCACCAGAGCAAGGCTCTGCCTCTTCCCCCACGCACACACCTCAACTGTTTTCAGCTACCAATCCTTCCAATCTCTCACAGCATATAAAGTGACTGAACTTCAGCCTTAGTTACCTAACCAGAGAGGAGACAAAATAAGGTGAATAATTAATGAGATTTTATTACTTAGCATAATCTTTATGTGCATTAAATACAAATCAAAATTTGTATATGTAAGGTTAGAAGATTTAATAGAGAAGTTGCCTGTGTTTGACATCTTTCCTAACATGGCCTACAGAATTTTATGCAAAAGTAGAGTTCATAAAGTTTTGCTGAACTAGTATTTTGGTATTTTGGTATTTTTGTATTTAATTTTAAAGTAATTATCATCACAGCTTTTACTTTTCTCACCTCTATGGGCAGCCATGATGGGAATGTGGCCCTAAACGACAACATGACAATGATGCTGAAGAATTCCTAACAGATTTAAATTGTGTATCATTCTCTTAGGACCACTCCCCTTCCTCCTTTTGTCATCATTAATTTGAAAGGAGTTTGAGAGCAAAAGGATACTACCTATTTAGACTAGTTTTCAAAAATCATGAAGAAAAATTTGTCCTCAAAGCTACAAACGAAAGAATCAGATCTCTTTAAACTTCTTTTGCAGAGAGAATTTTTAAGCGCAAGATTGATTTCTCTGAGCTCATCAAGCAACTAATTTTTGGATTCTGAACTAAAAATTTAAACCTTTTGCTTAACAATTTCCAAAAGCACTAACAATATATGTCAGGAAGAATAGCCCCTAAGTTCAAATGTATCACAAGGACTTTAGAAGTCTCATTATTTCCTGATGCTCACTATGGTGCAGGAAATCATTTGAGCCAATAATTAATCTTCAGAGTTTTCAAGCTTTGTAGTAAAGCACATGATAGAATAGTATGCATTATATTATTAATTCCTCTGGCTCACTAGCATTTATGCTACACATTCTTTTCATATTTTGTCATGATTTAATTATAGAGTCAGGTGATTTTCAAAAGTGGAGATCCTTATTTTTAAAGATTACATATATTTATGGATACATATCAGCAGTGCAACCTACACTTCAGCAATTTTCAGAAGCCTGTTTCAGACAGAGATACAGCAAAGATATCCTCTCCTTTTCTTGCTAGATATCTCTGAGGAAATCACGAAGTTTAAACAAATGCATTATTTCTTTACTCCCTTGGGTGTACATGTGGGTTTTGCTTACAGTTTAGACAGAATACATTACAGTATATCTTGCTGATCAATGGGCATGTAGTTGTCTGAAAGAACTTGGTATTATTGCTGTAGTGTGAGTTCTTGCTCCTTGTATTCAGTGAAAATGTTTTCCTAAGAAGTGTAATGGCTTAAAAATTTAATTTACAATGAGTTGGAACCTGGCATACAAGATCTCTAGGAAAAAAAAGTTGAAAACACATTTTATCATGAATAGTCATTTTATGGGCAAGACATAAAAAATTAAAGCTATAGTGGGACATTAACCATACTAATTTGCTAAATTATATTTCAAAAAGTCAGACTGATTATATTTCTCCATTTCTATTGAACTTGCAGCAATTGTATTTTGTTTTTAATGCACACTGTATTTCATGCTCTACCTTTCCATTTTCCTCTGACATGGTGTGGATTAGACAGAACTGTTAGACTTGATACTGTATTCCAGATTCTTAGATTAGGGTATGTTTCGCAAACAATGTCTATACGGAAGGAAGGAAGGAAGGAAGGAAGGAAGGAAGGAAGGGAGGAAGGAAGGAAATTGAAGTGAGGGAGAGATCTTTATAAGACAGTCAATGAAAAAAATGTTCTTCTCCAAGCTCATATGCTTTCTCCTGNATTGAAGTGAGGGAGAGATCTTTATAAGACAGTCAATGAAAAAAATGTTCTTCTCCAAGCTCATATGCTTTCTCCTGATGAAAATTTCTTTTAGATGCTAGAGATGACCACATCTATAATTTGAATAATTTCAATAATTCATTTTCTGTAATGTATTTGTGTAGTAGAAACTTACCTGCTAAATTATTTCATTAGCAAAAACACTTAAGGTATATGGGGTGCAAACACTATACACCTTATATGAAATATTTTTCAAAATTTAATGATATAAACTACATTGATATTAATAATAATAAATTTTACTGAAAATAATAGAATCAAAGAATGGGGTCAAATCACATCCCTTGACCTGCTGCTGGTCATGCTACTTTTAATGCAGCCCAAGATACGATTGTCTTTCTGGGCTGTAAACTCACATTGCTGGGTCACATTCAAATTTTCACTGACCAGTGTCTCCAAGACCTTCTCCACAGGGCTGCTGTCAATCAGCAAATACTGTTGTTGTTCTGTAGTACTGTAATGCAATACTGCCTTGAACTTAGCTCCCATTGGACATAAATGCTACAACTACATATTAGTATGACTGAACTATCACTTACTATTTGTGTGCCTGTCCAATAGCAGCTTTATTACTAGTAATCAATCATATTAAAACATTAAATAACATATGCAATTATAACTAACAGAAATACCTTAATACTATAATATTTCATTTGAATAATGCAGGTCTATAATTTGTACTTTTCTGCAGCTTAATATTGGGGTTTTTTAAGGACAAAAGTTATAATATGCTTTTCAGATGTAATTAAAATTTCATTGGGTAGAATAAGCTGTGTAGGTGAACATCATAATTTCTTTTCTTATGTATAATATATCCAACTCTTTCTTTGTTTCCCCCAGGCATCTTAGAACAATCAAGCAGAATTAACACTCACATTCTGGTCTACGAGATTTAGCCAGGTAGAAAGAAGAGATGACACATTTTATTTGCAGCATCAAACTATGTCTTTGTTATGTTTGTGTCTTCCAGCATCAGTTGTAAGGTGGATTATACTAAGAAAAGAAAATAACACCAGAAATTTAGTTAAAATATTTTAGAACTTTAAAGACTGATAGCCCCTTGGATACCCAATAGTTTCATTTTTACAAAGATGGTTATTCATAACAATCTGATTCTCTGGGAGATGAAGGCTGTAAACTACTCTTTCTGGGGCCTGCAAGCATCATCCTCCATCTCAGATATGGGCAGCATACCCCCTCCGAGGGCTAAAGTACACACATTAAACAGTGATCAAGTACTCCAAGACCAAGAGGGAAGAAGAAAGCTAGTTTAGTTCCCATTAGAATGTGTGAAATAGAGAACAGACCTATTCATTTTCAGTTAAATCTAAAGAGAATTAAAAGTTTTGTCTAAGGAGTATTAGTCTTTTTATCTAGCTCTTCAGGAAGCAGAAGAAGTTTTGTACAAATTCTGAGACAGTAAATTAACAAGGACACAGTCTTAACCTGTGCCAGGGGAGGTATAGGTTGGATATTAGGAAGAAGTTCTAATCACAGAAGGAGTGATTAGGCATTGGAATGGGCTGCCCAGGGAGGTGGTGGAGTCACTGTCCCTGCAGGTGTTTAAGAAAAGACTGGGTGTGGCACTTAGTGCCATGGTCTAGCTGACAAAGGTGGTGTTCAGCCATAGCCTGGAGTTGATGATCTCAAAGGTCTTTTCCAGCCTAATAGATTCTCTGATTCTGTGAAGAATGAGATATAATAACCTACTTAACTGTTGGAAGTTTTACAGGGTTGTGAACAATGGAGGGTTTTTCTAGGTAGCATTTTATGGGCAATAGCTTATTTCCACTGAGACTTTTCAAGTGAAAACAATTGAAAGTGAAATCAAAAAGAAGACAAAATCAGAAAGAAAAAAAAGCGAAAAACACTACCCAACAAACTAAAAATAAGGCATCTATAGTGTTTCCACAACAAGCCAAAGCTACTGGGAGCTTTGAATAACTTTTATACCCATGACTAGAGAGCTGCAGACTACATAAAATGCTAACCACTAGCCAGCTATACCTCCAGGGTGCTTTTCTGACCTTAACCTTACATCTTCTAGAGTTAACCATGACCTTCTAAAGACAGATAACTGTATGAAATGGCGTGAGTACATCACACATTTCAAAGCTTCTTTTTCAACCCTAAAAACAACTACACCATGACATTTACCCTCCCAGCAGACAAAACTCAGATCTTGTGACAGGTAGCCAAGACCAAAGTAGCATCACTTTATACCAGATCTGCAGGAACTCATAAGGGAATGTCTAAGCAGGGCTATCTGACTAAGGAACATAACTGCTACCGATTTTTGACAGGCCTTCTATTGATTGCTAGATTAACTCTGCATACATGAAAATACCATTTCCTATTCTTGTTTCTTTGTCTGTGTGAGGAAATGTTGTAGCATGGAGCCTATCACAACAGTTGCTGGGAGAATGGATTAACATTCCGACAATATCTTCAAAACACTGAGTGTTTTAAGTACTAGAATATTTATTCAAATTCAAATAGGTTTCTAAAATAAATTAATCAAGAGAAGAAAAACTTATTGAGTAGCTCCAGCTACAACACTAAAATGAACTCTCTTCCTACTGATTGTACCTCTTGACATTTCTTCTTCAGCTTGCAGTGATGAATTTTCAATACTCTGGGAATGAATGCTGAAATGTTGGTGAAGTTCAAATTGGATGAAATTCAACATGAGTTCAAGCAGCTAAGCCTGCATGGATTGCAATGTGATGCAGATTCACGGCTATGAGACAGGGTGAAAGACAGTACTCTAGAAACTGTCAGTATTGTGGCAAACCACCAGATGCTATACACAGTCTTCCAAAACTTTTCTTCATGGTGATTAAGCACAATTTTTGGTCTTAGTCTTGAAAAAGACTGTCTTTATTGCTAGATGTGTGAAAGGTTCTTTGTAACAGAGATATGTAAAGCAGGTGATACTTCAAGAAGACCTAAACTTAGTGCCATAAATTGTTCTGCTGTGGAGATTTCAGCATTCTCAGATTTATGTTCTTATTCATAAGGAGAGTGCTGATATCACAAAAGAGCATTAGGTTCAGAAGAAGATGAATGAGTTCTCTTATGAGTAGCATTGCACATGAGTATTTACATTTTTTAATACTGCAGTACAGCTATTACATTAATTTCAAGTCTTAGCTAAATCTTTAATTTCATAATTATTTTGTGCTCAGCAGCTAATTAATGTTTTGAGATCTAATAATACTAAAGAACTTTGAGTTTACTTTTGAGTGCTAATACTAGAGATTTAGAAGTTTTCAAACAATTTCATTACTATATTAGAGCCATGAATTGTTTCAAAAGACATGGTCAAATGAAAATACAAGTTTTTCAACACAATAATATGGCTATTTCATGGATGCCAGTAGAAAATTTTCCTTTGGTTCATTAACAATGACTATATTTCTGTTGAAAATAGATATTTTTAACTCTAAAAAGTCTGTTTTGGAAATGAATAGAGATAGATGGAGTAGATAGACACTAAAGTTAAAATGTCTCTACTGGAAAAATAATATTAATTTTGTATGTTATTTGCTCGCGTTTATCATAAAACCCTAGAATCCTGGAACGGTTTAGATTGGAAAGGAGCTTTGAAGATCATGTAATTCCAAACCTCTTGCAGGAACATCTTCCACTGGACCAGGCTGCACATTGGCTGTCAAATGTGAATTCTGCCAAAGTACCCTAAGTAAAGAAAGGAACTGTGCCATAATTTCTTTTCTCAGCCACTGGGAAGAATATCTGGTGTTCAACAGCCCTGAGAATTTCTCATTTCTTACCTGTTGTGGGGTGGCTTAAAGCCTGCAAATTGAGGCACTGCAAAGAAAATCAGAAAACTTGGAAACTGCATTTGTTTCCAAGATTCATTAGCATATTTTATTTTTTTTCCCCCTAATTAATTTCCCCCTAATTTTCCTCCTAATTAGTATTTTAATATTGTAATTTAAGTTGTATTGTAGTTAAAGCTATGATCTAGAAACTGTTGGGATTTGGAAAATTTAAATATAAAAATGTTCTTGTGGTAAATATTTTGCCCAATTACAAGCCATTACACCTTTAGTAGTATTTCACAGAGACTTGAGGGCACCATGGAACATGAAAATTCCAGACTAGTTTCTACTATGTTCTCCCAAGCAGCCCAAGCAGGGAACTCAGAAGCCAGCAGGAGCTGTTCTTAGAAAGGCCTGTGGCTACCAGCAAGGCTCAGTCCTGCAAGGCTGAATACCGTGCTCTTTTTATGTCCTTACTCTGTACAACATAATGATGGATCATGCTTATTGGGAGTGGTCCCTAGCCCGCATGAAAGAATTTTTGGGAGGGTAATATGATTCCCTATTTAACAGCATTTAATATTATGCTGTTACAATACTCAGGACCATTTTCACTCACAATTTCATTTACTGATACAGAAACAGAAACACCTGTCCCTCCATTTATTAAGTCAACTGCATCATTATTTCAACAATATTGTGCCTGACAAAAGGAGCTTTCCTTGTACAAGACAGAATGAATGCCCTGTCATATTTTTCATGAAAAGATACTAGGTAAGTTGCCAGCACTGGAAACAGAAAATGCCATGCTTTCATGGGGACCAAAAAATAAATGAGACCTGGGATGGGAGCCACAACACCACTACCTGCTCCAAGCATTCTCTTTCCCAGATAGCCCATCATTCTTTGTTTACATAGTAGTTATTTCGTTTCCAGGCATGATATTTGCCAGCCTAGCCTGTGTCTACACAAGGTAAAAAATTTTAGGGTCAGGTGGGTTATTCTTAGGAGGTGTGCTTACCTTAAGGGCACAGCAATTTGATAGCCATCCCCTTGTCCTTTCCTTCTGCACTGACCTGGTCACATAGCAGGTTCTATCTCTGCTGTGAGTTGACCCACCTGCACATTGGCTGTTTCCACATATTCCTTCTCCCATGTGATGCACACTTGATCCAGAGGAATCTATCACTCAGCTGACATTTTCTTACGAGGATACTTAATGGGGAAATAAGGCACAAGTGAAATATGGAAATCTGCACCAGTCAAGGAAAGGAAGAGAAAGGCTTGGTACAGATCACATGATTAAAACACTTCCAACCACTCCTCTCATGATTTAACCCTAGCTGGAAACAAATGATCACACAACTGCTCACTCACTCCTACCCTGGTGGGATGTGGGAGAGAATCATAGGAGTAAAACTACATAAATATGTGGGTTGAGACAAAGACAGTTTAATAAGTAAAACAAAAGCCACACACAAGTAGATCAAAACAAGGAATTAATTCAAAACTTCCCACAGGCTTGCAGGTGTTCAGCCATCTCCAGGAAAGCAGGACTCCATCACCCTTAATAGTGACTTGGGAAGACAGTCATCACTCTGAACATTGTCCCTTTCTCTGTCTTCACCAGCTTTCTTTGGTGAGCATGATGCCATAGAGTATGGAATATCCACTGAGTATGCTGGGGTCATCTGTCCTATCTGTGTGCTGTCCCAGCTCCTTGGGAACCCCAGCCTTCTTGCTGATGAAGTGGGAAAGCAGGAAAGGCCTTGACACTATGTCAGCACTGCTTGGCAATAACCAAAACTCTTCATTATCAACACTGTTTTCATCACAAATCTAAACTATAGCCCCATATCAGTTACTATGAAGAAAACTAACTCTATCCCAGACAAAACCGTATTCCCAATTATAGAATCATTTAAGTTGGAAAAGACTTTTTTTATATCCTCTATTCCAACCATTAAACTGATGTGGATACTGAAGTGCTGCTAGCAGAGGGATTTTCCATCTTCTTGAACTTATTCTGTGAGAATTTTCCTTTACTATGCAAGCTATGTAAACAGTAAGATAGGTTTTGTAAATAGCATTCACACCTGGTGTTTTGTCCAGTTATGTTTTTGGTACAGATACACAATATTTTTAAATGGGTGTCTAGGACTTAGAACAATCACCCTGGGAGAAGTGTGAACACTGTCCAGTCGCTTTATGGAGCTAGGATATATAAAAGGTATTTTAAATTAATAAATAATTCATTCTCTCGCTGGATTGCTGTGCTGCCTCATCCTTTGGTCCCTGCTAATACTGCTACAAACTGACACTGCAAAATCTATTCCCAAATAATCAAGTCACAGCCTGGGTTATCTCAAGCCTTGCTTCTAGTTTTCCCATGAAAGATTAAGGTGAAGAACACTCTTAAAATATTGGTAGTTAGATGTTCTCACATTCTTGCACAAATAATCTGCAAGATTAGAAAGAACTCACCATGTTGTTTCCAAAGCCCACACCTGACCTTTTCAAGACCTTATATAATGTGGAGGAATAGCATTTTTAATCAAGCAGGGGCTCTATAATTTTACTGATTTTGCATGGCAAGGTTTTTGCAGCAGGGGGGCCTGCTAGGGTGGTATCTGTGAGAAGCAGCCAGAAGCTTCCCCAGTGTCTGATAGAGCCAATGCCAGTCAGCTCCAAGCTGGCCAAAGCCAAGACCATCAGTGATGGTGGGAGTGACTCCGGGGTAACCTATTTAAAAAGGGGCGAAAAGGGTGCAAAATTACAGTCAGAGACATGAATGACAATATGTGGAAGAAACAGCCCTGCAGACACTGAGGTCAGCAAAGAAGGAGGGGGAGTAGGTGGTCTGCCAGAGCAGAGATTCCCCTGCAGCCCCTTGTGCAGACGATGGTGAGGCAGGATGTCCCTCTGCAGCCCATGGAGTTTCATGGGGGAGCAGAGATCCACATGCAGCCCATAGAGCACCCTGTGCCAGAGCAGGTGAATGCCTCAAGGAGGATGTGACCTGGTGGGAAGCCCATGCTGGAACAGGGTCCTGGCAGGACCCATGGGAAGAGGACCTCACACTGGAGCAGGTTTGCTCTCAGGACTTGTGACCCCATGGGGGACTCATGGTAGAGAAGTCTCTTTTCTTCCCTCCCTCTTTTTTTTTTTTTTTTTAATATACAGCAGGGAGAAGTAACTTTACAGTAATTTTATTAAAGAAAGGTAAAGATTGTCTTCAAAATAATATTGCCTAATAAAGTGTATACAATCCCCAGGCTGAAAATTGAGATAATAAAAAGAGAGTAGAGACTTCACATAAAATTATAACTGAGAACTGCAAACAAAATAAAATGTCTAAGAAGGGAATCATTGTTCTAGGGAGCTGTGTTTTCTTCAGAGTCACAGAAATTCTTAAAATAGAATTCATACCGCACCAATTTTAATAAACATAAGATATATACTAAGATTTCAGGTTTCTTAATTCTAAGGATATTTAGTCAAACTGCTGGAGAGCCTGGTGAGAAGGCTTATGCTTTGACAATTCAAAATCACCTTCTGCTGGAAGTATGTAAGCCCTCAACAGAAACAGTGAAAGTAGCCTGACAAAGCCCCTTTCCAGAGCACCCAGTTTGGGATCCTCAGCCATTCCTACCATAGACCCTGGAGGTGCCCAGAGGCTCTGTGGAGACAGCTCTTATCCATTCTGTTAGCACTGCTATTCAGGGCTCCTGCTGCTCCAGTGACTATATGGTATCCATGGTGAAAGAATTCTTTACTATTTGACACCTCCCTCTTTCTCTAAATTGGTCTCTGATGATTTTACCTGATACTGAACTTATGAAAGCCCAAGGAAGACTCCTAAAGGACATTAGCAGGTTTATGAGTTTTACTGAGCTGTCTAATTAATTAGATTCTCTGTACCTTTCTTGCAGTTGATTATCATAATCTGTAATTCATAATGGAAAAACACGTTTTATTCTCGGACACCATTAAATAATTTTCTAGTGCAATTTCAATTTTCAACTTGGATGTCCAGAACTGAATATATTTCAGAGAGTTTCTGAAAATCTTTGGTAAAACAGTTGAATCATGGCTTCAGAATAAAAATAGTTTTCAGGAATGACTTTGTTAGAGAATAATGCCATAAATACTCATCCATTAAAATTTGAAATCAGAAATATAGATATTTACATGATTTAGAAAAAAAAAAAAAAGATCAAATCTGTGCAGGACCCAGCAGATATTACTGATCTGGCTCTTTAATATATACTGGTGAAAAAGACAGGATTAATTAAAAGCACATTCTCTAATGACAAGTTGGGCAAAGTAGGTGGGAAGAAACCCAAAGGGCTGTTTAACTCATTTGAAACAAATGGTTTTCCAAAGGCAGTTTCATACAAGGACAAAATTGTGGCTTTAGTTAAAAAAAGCATTAAGAGGGTGCCTGTTTGCTCAATGCAATGAAGTAAAAGGTTGATAAAGTTAACCTGAAGTCAGGCAAACCTGTAATAGACTCCTATGCTACTGAGTTATGTGTGCTTCTGATAGTTAAGATAATTTATTTTGAATTAGCTTGGCCATGGCTTTATGCTATTTAAGCAGCCTGTAAAAGAGAAGTAGATAGCAAAGGAAGTAGAAGACTTTGCAGTGTACACAAAATTACATGTTGTTATACAAAGCAGCAGAGCAATATTCTGTATAAGAAGAATCTTGATATAAAAAGTGGATATCTACTCTGAAAAAGCAAAACATCAAAAAGCAAAAGAGGTGTTAAGAATAATCCATAAAAGGCAAATGAAAGGATAGTTCCACAGTGTAAGGACATGCTTTTGAGCTATTTCAAATGGGCTTCTGGATTTATAAGAGGCAATACCTGTCAACTTAATCTTTTCCTTTAAAAAGCCACACAGAAAGATGGAGAATTGTGCTTGTTTTAGTCGGGTAATTTTGTTTGTTGTTTTGTGGGGTTTTTCATTCAGTGCAGAATAAGGCAAAGGAAAGCTAGGGATCATATAAAATTATCTCACTGGATCCTAAGTAGACAGCCCAAAATGTTCAGAATTTATACTAGAATGTAAGTAAAAAGTGTATATGAGAAGAAATAGAGGAACAAATTTAGGCCATCATATAAAAATTGTTCATATGGGCAAGCTATAAGATTGGTCGGTGTTGTAGCATATTCTAGGCAAGAAAATTCCAGGACTGAAAAATTTTAAGTCAGTGTACTCAACAAAAATCCGAGACAAGATTTTCATGAATGTAAAGCTCAGTGCAAAAGATACTGTTATTCATCTTTCCTGTATGTCTGAACATCACATATACGACTCTCAGTCAACCACTCTGAAGTCCTTTTAGAGTCAGTGAAAGGATACAGATGATTTGCCTCAGCCTAAAATGGGTGTCTAATACTGAGAAAGTAAGCTATCATCTTGGGTAGTTATTCTAACTACCTTCATCCTAGTCAATCAAATTCTGAATTGTAATACTCAGTAAGATGAATCCTATTAGAGAATGCTTGCAAGATATTGATATGAAAAAAATTTTCTACAGAAGCACTATTACCAATAAGCAAAAAAATGAAGATAGAATTGCAGTATGGGGCATAAATAGCTGAAATTGAAAAGATGGAAGAACCTTCAAACTAAATTAGTTTCGGCATTACAGAAGAAGATAATTAATTTGGATATGCAGATGACTAAATAGAAAGCACAAAATACCTGCATGATGGAAAAACACTTAAATATTTTCAAGGAAGATGCATCACCTATGTATCTTCTCAGCAACTTTATTCGATTTTTTAGATTCTCTCTCTGACTACAAACAGATTAGATATATCAAAACAATCAGCAAGTTAATCACTTTAAGTGCAGTATGGAAGAATAATGCATCATGATTTTTTCTAGAGGACAAATCACTCTAGTAAATACTTTCCCTAATAATTGTTTTAGGAGAAAGATGTACTATATACCGAAAGACTTGATTGGGGCTGAAGACTTTTCAGTGTCAGTGTGCCTTTTTTGTTTTTTAATATGTAGCTGCACCAGAGAGGGACACAACATAATATTATGGAAGAGGGATAGAGAAATTTAGAATACAACCTGAAATTAGACCCCAACAAAGTGCCAGTCAGGTTTGAAAGAATGAATTCTTTTAGTCACTTTGAAAAACAAGGCATCAAATTGATCTAAACAAATCTAGAGTGCTAAAGGGTTTTCTGACACAAATCTCCAAGGGAGAACTGGGCACTACATAGTGTAAAACCCTTGGTAGGGATTGTGACATTCATGTAGTTCAAAGTTACCCTCTAAAAAAAAAAGGCCTCCTGGAGGAGATTCAAGTGCCATATCTTGGCAGACAATGCTTTGCTTGATGCAATCTTGGATGATGTGGGCATTTGGTAGCAACTATGGGCCATATGTTCCCTTCAGCTGGGCCTTGCCACCCTCCCACAGGATCTCACAGGAGATATTCAGCCAGCTGGCTGCTCTGCAGTGAACATGCACAGGCAGGCTTGACACCGGAGCTCAGTGCCACAGTGCCATGCCTACCCTATGTGCCTCATACAGCTTGAACAAAGAGCAGTCATCTGCTCCAGCAGGAGCAGTCAGACTCAAATCAAGTCCTCCAGTGCCGTGGTGCCCAACCTCGCCTTCCTGACCCCATAGGACATCCTGACAGGGAAGTGTGTGAGACCATCTGTGCCTGTCTGCCTGGAGACCAGTTCCATTTGAGCAACACTGTGGCTTTTTTTGTACTGTAATAGCAGCTAAAAATAGATTTGGTTTTCCTTTCCTTCTCCTTTGCTGATCAACTGTACTACCCTACCTTTTTCTCTCCGTCTGTCTGTTTGCTTTGTCTTGCTGCATAGTACAGTGACAGCCACAGCTCCTCCGTCTTCCTGGGAGATGCAGCTTCATGTCTTGTTTTCAGGTGTCCTTTCTGTCTTTGCTCTTTCTTTGCTCTTTTTCAGTTATATCTTTGTTCTTTTCTTCTCCATGCTCTACTCAGGAAGAAATTTTCACAAGTATTCATTCACTTGTCACAGTTAGATCACACTTAGGATTTCATAAACTCCAGTCATATTGGTTATTCTTTCCCAATATTGCATTCTCCTTTGTACTTATGCTGTCTACATGGGCACTTAAACATCCTTTAGTCACCAGGCAACAACATTAGCAGAAAACATAAACCTATTATGAAATTTACTGTATGAAACTTTACTGTTCAGAGATGTATTTAAAAGGAAAGAAAAACAAATACAAAAGCAGAGGGAAACCATCAGGGCAGAATAATTAACTGAATAAATGAAAAGGTGCTGTGTTGCTTCACAACCACAGGCACTGTGGAGGCAATGGAACATGTAGAGCTGCAGGGAACAATACCACTGTAAGAACAAAAGTAGTCAGACAGGGTTTCTGTGAGCTCAACAGACTACAGAGCTGGCACAATTGTACCTTATATGGTTGCAAAGTAAAGATACCTAGTGCCCCAGAGGAGCTGTGATGAGATTTTTGTAGTACTCCTGTCAGTCACATCGCCTGACCCGTAAGGGTATTCTATGAGAGAAATTAAACAATGCTTGTTTTTAGCCTGAATGTCAAATAAAAGCACACATTTTGTGTCCACAGAGTAATAGATTAAATATGGTTTCTATCAACTTCTGATAGGGCTGGATTGGAAACAGTGCATACTCCAGATTTCTGCAAGGCCTCAGAGATTCTCAGCAGATAAAACAGACCTGTGTCAGGAAGGGTGAGGAGAAGAGCATAGAAAGTTCATGGTTTAGCATTTCTTTTGAGTGTGCTCAGGTTGAGCGGGGTTCATGGGAAATGCAAGAAAAGAGCAAGGGTGGCAGGATCCTCCAGGTAATGCTTCATAAGGGAAATAACATTTGGTAATAAAAGCTGCATTTATTGCTTTTAGGAGTGTGGGAGGCATGTTTTGAGGGGAGGAAACAGTGTGTATAGTGTCATTTTTGTCAGGAGCATGGCTTCTTTTTTGCCATGACGGGGACAAACAATTAGACACAATACCATGTATGGCCATGTGTGGAGTCCTGACAGGGTCTGTCTTGTTCAGGAAATGAAATGTGTGACTGTCCTGTTACCACACCACATACCCTTTGGGACAGCACCCTTCTCTGTGCTGTAGCTGGTTGCTAAGCAGACATAATCCATCAGCTCATAATTTTTTTTTCTTTCTTTTAGTCTGAGTTGCCCTGGGAGACTGTCAAGCTGCAGTGATGGCCGATTCATCCTCCCTCAGGCATATCCCCTCTCCCTCTGTGCCATTCTCAGTGTCACTAAGTTTGAGATTCCCCTTTTTCCCTTGCCTGCCAAGAACATAAATACAATTTACACTCACTAAATCTCTCCTCAATTCCTCCCTCTTTCCCATATTTGACAGTGATAGCAGCAGTGGCAGGACAGCATAGGCAGGTGTCTGTCCTTGGTGCAGACTTAAGAAAGAAGTCCTGCTGTGGGGTGCTGGACTATTCCTTTGACAGGAGAGCACTGCAGCATCAGACCTCAAATGCCTGTCTTGCATGGAACAGCAGCAATCCAGCACCTAAATGCTGACTGCTGTGTACAGTATGACAAAGTATGAGGAGCTACATGGGGAGAGGTCCCCAGCCCCCATGCAGGAGGGAATTTTTTGTTGCATTGCCAAGCACCATGCTCTGCCACAGGCAATATCGCCACCCCAGCCAAGACCAAACAGAAGATTTCACAGGCAAAGCAGTCTTGACTAAGAATTTTTTTTTTAATTTAGTTTATTCCATTTAACATAACCTTTAGAATACAGATGTAGATATTCAGGAAAAAAACCAAACTGAAACATAAGCATTTAAGGAAATACATAATATATCTCTTCTCCAGGCTCAGCATAGGGAAAACATGTTTCCTCTCCAGTTCTAAGTCTTGACTTCATTGGTTTTGCTGCAGGTTTTGTTGCAGATTTTGCTCAGCCAGCCAAGTTCCTTTGGTGAGGTGCTGGTGAGACTGGGGTTGGTGCATAATGGCTTCTCTCTGGTGTAAGTCTATTACAACATAAACACATAGTGATGGATTTAGAATAAAGAGTAGTGTGAATGAGGTCAGAGTAAGAGTGGGAGACAGAAAGAAAGCAAAAAAGAAAAATCACCAGTCCTGGCTTCAGCATTGATCCAACTGATGGGGTTTTCAGGGTCCTGGGACATGCTACTCAGGCTTTGTGGGAGTACCTTTTTATAGATCTTTCCCTGCCCTGCAGCCAAATTTCTCACTTTCAATACAAATTACTTATCATGCACAGTGCATTCTTGCAGACCTTCCTGAACATGGGTGGAAGGGCTACAGGGGTCTTTAGTGGTCTTGATCCCCCCTAGTTTGTCAGCCTTTGGTTGACAGTCCATGCACTCTTCTTGACTTCATTCCCGTGGTTGCACTGTTCTGTGTTGTGCTTATCTCCAGGAGACATAACAAGGATATTTGTCCCAGAAAAGTTCTACCCTATCTCCACATGGGCCCCTTCTCCAGCTACATACTCTTCTTACCAACAATCCTTGGTTGTCTCAGTGGTTAGCTGGCTATCAGTGTTTGAGTCATATTCATTACCTCTTATCTCCTGGGCTTCTACACCAGCTCTGTTCAGCTTCTTTGCCTCTTGAGTGCAGTTTCCCAAGGGGTGTCTTAAATAACTGAAAGTTTGTTCTCCTAAAGTTCAGAGTCCTAACTCTAGACTTCACCTTGTCTATATCTCTCAAGATAGTGAACTCCATGAGGGCATGAACACTGCAGTCCAGACTGCCACCAATCTTGAAATTTCTAATTAGTGTGTCCATGTTGGTATGCAACAGGTCAGTAACACTTCCCTCACCAGGCTCTCACCTGGATTAAGAAATTATCCTTGTCACTCACCAAATCTGGACTCCTTACAGATTGCTGTGCCCCTTTTACAGTAGATGTCAGGTTGATTGAATTCCCTCAGCAAGATCAGAGCCTGCCAGCATGTGTCCTATGGTTGAATTAAAAATGCTTCATCAACAGGCTCTCCTTGATCAGGCAGCCTGTGGTAAACATCAACCATAAGGTTTCCTTTGTTGTTGTGGTCCCTAATTTTTTACCAGTACCTACCTACTATTTTTCAAAGACAGGTCTGTGCAGTCTATCTGTTCTTGTACGAAATTGGGAAGAGGATCTGATAAATGAGATGGCTGTGCTGCTGCTCAAAGGGACCTCAACAAGCTGGTGCAATGGGCAAACAAGAACTTTATGTAGTTCAACAAGGGTAAATACCAAGTCCTGAACCTAGGAAGAAAGAACTGCCTGTAGCAGTACATGCTGAGGGACAATCAGCTGAAGCACTAAAGCACTTTTTCAGAAAAGGACCTGAGGAACCCTCTGAACAAAAAACTGAAAATGAGCCAGTGCTGTGCCTCTGCAGCCCAAGAAGGGCAATAGCACCTGGGGGACGTTAGGCAGACAGCACCTTCAGCAGGGCAAGGAAGGTGATCCTTGCCCTCTTCTCAGTCCTTTTGACACCCATGTAGAATGCTGATTCAGGTTCTGGGCTCCCCAGTAGAAGAGACACAGATATATTGGAGTAAGTCCAGTGAAGGGACATGAAGATGATTAAAGGACGGGAACATGTGACATACAAGGATAGACACCTGACGTCATTTTCCCCAGGGAAGAGAATGCTCAAGGGGAACTGATCAATGTGTATAAACATATGATAAGGCAAATAAAGAAGATGGAGCCAGACTTTTCTGAGTGTCACCCAGTGAAAATATACAAGGAAAAGGACAAACTGAAACACTGAATTTCTGTTTAAACATAAGACATGTTGTGAGATCAAGACATATACTTTCAGTGCTTAGCAAGGGAGTACCTTTAGGCAAGTATTTAAAAGACTTGTTAAGAAAAAACTTTTTTAATTTCGCTATACTTCTGCACTGACGAGAATGTTCTATATCAGGCAATACTCCAGAAGATAATAAGGACAGGAATTAAGGACAGATCTGGACATCACTAAGCTTTGAAGGATCTTCAAAGACGATAACGAGTTTTTATGCAGCCTTTGAGGAAGAGGACTCAGTGTGAATTGAGCAATAAAGAAATATGAATTAAAGCTTGTCCAAACAGGATTCTATAGAAAAAAATCCCAGACAGTGTGATCTTCTTTACTCTGACTCATAATAGACCTTTAAACGCAAGGAAAAAGGGAATTATCCATATTATATAACTTATTTTTCCCCTTGAAATTAGACATGTTTATTGAAGGAAAACTATTATAATTTATAAAATAGTGAGAGCCCCATGTGACTTGAGTTTGCACCTGGCCTCCTTCAATTATTGGGAAATCTGTTGTCCTACCCCCTTGAATGCTATAAAGAAGTTTAGTGACAGAATCATATGCAAATAAATATGGTTTTGTGATGGTCTAATTTTTCACATTTTATAGTACTGTTAGTTTGCTGTACCTTATGTTTTCCTCATTTTTAGCCATCACCTGCTAAACTACTCAGAGAACTCCCACTGACACTCCATTCTTTTCATTAGAAATACCGTACGTAAAGTGGCATAGAATCTGTCCAAAAATTAATAAGCCTAAACCAAACATAAATTTTTCCATATCTACTCTGTGCTTTGAGAGGCTTTGCCAGTTCTTGCAACAGTACCATTACAGTGTCTCAAGATGGAAAAGTCAAAGACCTGTGGAGGTGTGGAAGTACAGTTAAACATATAATTACAAGGGCAGATTTGTATGAGAAGGCTTGGGGGAGGAAGGAAAATTGTCACAAAAGTCTAAAACAGGGATGTCTTGTTAATTAGTGTTTTCTGCTCTAACTGGGAGGAAATGGCTAGCAGTTTAAAGCCTCTGACCTGAAAGAGATAAGTACAGAAAATGCAATCAAAACACAAATTAACAATATGTTATTTGAGAAATAACTAGAAATGCCAGTGAAAGCCTTTGTTCAGATTGTTAACTTCCTAACCTAATTTTTTACATAAAACACAGCATTTTAAAAACTGTAGGAATAAGCTCTACCATCGCCTCTACAAAGTAAAGTGAATTCTAAAACTTTTTCCCTTACCCTTAAAATAATGCTTGTATTAATGTAAACCTTTGCACAGGATGATATTTTAAATTTATATATTTTCAATGTATTTTTTTTAATCAAAAGTGTGCCAAATCATAAGGACACATCATCGAAAGTAGGTATGTTTTATTATGATATTATGAAGTCATCTGAAAGCCAATGCCATGGACAGCTTTTCTTTTTGCTATATGTCAGATAAACATACAGTCATAAATCAAAAATCTTTCATTCAAGAGATTACAAAAAGGGCTCTTCCAGCTTTACCGTTATTTGTATTGAAACTCCAAATATATTTAATTCTGTATTGGGATGAAATTAAGTGTTAAGTGGTGTAAGATAGTGTGACCTCTTCTTCCTGGTGATTCAGTCCAGGACCTCTGCAGCCTAGAGGCCGGGACCCAGTTCCATGTCCTGGGGAGCTGTGCTCTATGCCCAAGCTGCGGACGTGGTAAAGCTTTCATAGCTGCAGGCTCAATGACTAGTGAAGCTGAGAACATGTCCCAGAGAGACACACCCAGAGACACACACCAGACATTTATATTGCCAGTACCAGGGCCACAGACAAGTAGATGACATCAGTCGCTCTTCCCTAATTCACCAACTCTGCAACACATTGTAGGAGGCCGCCAAATTTTTCAGGCATGATTTGCCCACAGTGAAGCCATGTTGGCTGTCATCAATCACCTCCTCATTTTCTGCATGTCTTAGCATACTTTTCAGGAGGATCTACTCCATTGTCTTGCCCAGCACTGAGACTGACAGGCCTGTAGTTTCCTGGTTCTTCCTTTTTTGGAAGGTACATGGGCATTCCCACCTGAATGCCCAGGTACTTTCCAAAAAGGAATTTTTTCTTTATCGGAGATTAAACTTGCATATGGTATGATAAAACCCTTCATTCTGAAAGATGCTTTTATCTGAAATAGTTTTGGAAAAGAAGTAAAGTTTTTGTACCGCATGAGGGAAAATCCATTGCTTATTTTCAAGCAGGAAAAGGGATCACTGAAGTTGGAGTACTGCATAACCCAGATGATTGGTAATTAGATTAATTTTTTGGTCTGAATTAAATAGTCAATGTAAATAGAACATAAATTGATTGTAGGCAGTACATTCACATCTCTAGTTTCATCCAGTGAGATTGTGGACATGTTTCAGGAAGACGGGAGATAAGCCTGAAACAGTTCATACCATATAGGCAATGTTCACCTAGCATTACCTTCCAAGTCTTTAAGAGACTATATCAAGACGTGAGAACCTATTAACCCACATAAAAATGTAATCCTTTTCTGTCTCTTTACAGAATTAGTAATCACAGCTCTACATGCAAAACAGGATAGGTGAGGAGAACGTTCCCATCTGCTCAAACACAAGAGACTTGGAAGGCCTACAAAAAGAATGAGGTGCTTCCAGAGTAACAAGAATCCTTGGCTGAGATACATGTTCTACTGCTGCCTCAAAACTATGGCTAAATTCCAAAAAATAATCTGTTTAACTCTACAAGCCTGTACAGATGAGTTTGGATCCAGGTGCTACACAGGAAGAATTTTCTCCAACCTTGGTATACATACAGCATTTTTACCATGACCCACAGCAACAGATACATCTAAGAAATTTGAATCATGGGAACTTTCTTTCCAGCTTCTTCCCCACAAATCAGCACAAAGTTAGTAATTACTAAAAATCGTAGTCCTTCATCTTATAATTACTGTGTTCAGTTTACTTCTAAGAAGTCCTGTATGCAGCATAGAGTAAATTAAATCATAAGCAAACTGAGATACAAATGACAAATGTTGGATTTATGCAGTTCATAGTGTTAAGCTTTAATATTTTGGTATGATTTACTAAGGAGGTTTTATGAGTCATATCTGTAATGTCATCGACTATGCAGTATTTAATCAAGGAAATATTTACAAGTTAAAGGCAAGTGTAAATTTCATCTTACAAACCAAATATTTGTGCTAAAATTTATCGTTCATGTGGCACAGAACTTAAGGTGTTTTTAAGCAAAGAAATTACTGAAACTAGCATTTAGATGTTTTAGCAAGAAATTATTTGTCTTAATTCAATGTTCTGATTTTTTCCCCTTTTGGGACTGGATTATTTTAATTTTTGTTAGAAGGTCATCAGTTTTGAAAAATACAATTTTTAGTGATGGCAAACAACAAATAACTTTTATACATCTTCCAAATATCAATTATAAAGTGTTTTTTGTGTGTGAGTGTATTTAAAGCAGTGAAAATGTCATCATGATAGAGGGTTGTCTGTCATTGTTGTGGAACACACTGATGCTGATTTATCAGGTAGTACCTGTTTCTGAAGAACATGTTATTTCTTAAAGAAGCTGCGTTAGGGTGAGATTCCAAAGTGGGATTGCACAAAACTTGAATGTGCCTCTGCAAATAAGAAGAAAAAATTATTTTCTATGATGAATTAAAAGGCAATGACTTTTTGATACAACCCTAGTTTTAGAAAACCCCGTGACTTTGAATTTGGTTGGGGCTCTAATTCATTGAGATCTCTAGCACTTAATGGCAGCTCCTCTTTCAGATAACATCAAAATCAAAACAGGAATCTCTGATATTTGGATTTATCACTTAAGTGGCAATAACAATTGTTTTTGCCAAACTGTACAAAATACTATCAGTCCAGATTTTCCATATTACATTGTTGAACAGAGCTGAAATTTTATTCTTAATGTCTGTTTTGTCACAAGTCCTCTCTGGTTTGTGAAAAGGAAAATGGCTCCCAACCAGTGAACATATCCATTTAATCCATCCAGTAGACATGGATAACATCTGGACAGTAAGTGTAGCATAGCGTTCATACAGTTCAAATGGTTGATCTAATTGCCACTATCTCATACAAACAATGCCCTTTTATTTGTGGCTCATAATTAGGAAAGTTTGAGTCCTACCTTAGAGTTCAGTTTATTAAGAAATCTATCTGTTCATGGTGACTTTACAGAATATTTTTGTTCCAGGGGAAAAAATTTAAATATTTCAGAAGGATTTAATACAGGATACGTCTACAAAACTATAGCTTCATTCAATTCCTTTCTCAACTGGAATGTGTTAGGGGAAAAATGAGGCAGATCTAAGACTAAAATTCATACTAGAATATTAAAATTTCCAAACCCCCAAATACTGTGCTTTAATAGCTCTTCAAAACTCTAGAGTTGTTTTTCCTTTTTTGTTTCATTTCTTAATATGTCTTTAGCCAGTACTGATAGACTTGATGGAAAAAAATAATTCTTTTTCTAACTACAGACCTGTTGTACTACAAGCCACGTAATTATGTTTTCAGTGTCCTGCTACTGGTCTCAAAAGCTCAAGTGGCTGTTTCTAGAGGTGAGATAAAAATTTGTCATTTTCTATTTCTTTTCATTCTATCCATCCCTGCTGAAACTGCCAATTAGTTCCAGCTCCAGTGTCACTTGAGTTCAACAAGAACTTGAGGAAACCAATATATTTTGTTAACAAATTCTTGTCATGCTAGCAAATAATTAACTGGGAAAGGAATAAAAATAAGCAACTATTATTAGTTTGGTTAAACTTTGACATCATTTGGTCTTCTAGGCTCTCACTTTAATTGTACAAAATCACATTACAGACAGATAAAGTTCTTATGTTTTATTTTTTCAAATAAAGTAATTTTTGAATTTTGCTTTCATTGTATTTTCAGCATGTTACTTTTTCGTTGAAGTTCGGTCGGAAATAATACAGTCAGACTTATTTCAAACTTAAAACCACAGCCTGAGAATGATGTGCACATCCACGTCATCAGGTACTAAAGGTCAATAAGGATACATATGGGGAGAAATGACTATATATTAAATGGCTATATATTGTTCATACATGCTAGTGAAGGATTGACTCTGTCCAGCTGCTAATCATATAACCATAGAGTGGTTTGGGTTGGAAGGGTTTTTTTCCAACCCTCTGTGATGCGGAGGGACACCTTCCACTAGATTATTGCAAACTCGATCAAGTTGCCCAGGACCCCATCCAACCTGGTTTTAAGCACTTCCAGCGTTCAAGGGATGAGGCAACTACAAGTTCTCTGAGAAACTTGTTCCAGTACCTCACCACCCTCACGGAAAATATTTTTTTCCTAATAACATATCTAAATTTACCCTGTAAGCGCTACTAAGCACACACCAGCTGCTCATTCACTTCAACCTTCCAAGAAAATCTCCTGGGAAAATTAAAACTAGTCAAGCAATGGAAGGGAAAGAACAAAAGAGGAAAAAAAAAGGTGACATGCTTATAGGTATTCATATTTCATGAGCAGACTGCTGTCCAGACAATATTCAAGCACCAGCTACTTTGGGGAGACTACTTCCCCACTTTTATTGCCCAGTATGGTGTTACATAGTTTGGAACACATCCTTGGTGAGCTGGGGTCATCTGTCCTGCCCATGATCCCTCCCAGCCTCTTGCCTACTGCCAGCCTGCTTGCTGGGGGAGATAGAGTGAAACACAGGGAAAGCCTTGATGCTGTGCAAGCACAGTTCAGCAACAGCTAAAATATCCATGAGTTACCAACACTGTTTTGGTGTCAAATGAAAATATAGCACTGCAAGTCTTGCTTTGAAGAAAATTAACCCCATTCCAGCAGGAGCAAGTGAAATATTTCTTAAGATTTTTCCCAAAATTCACTTATTTATTTTAGTCCATAAATTTTTAGTCTAGCTCTTTAATTCCTTTCAGTCATTCTGTGAATTAGGGCTGTGAGGTCCACCCACACAGTCACAGAGAAATTCTTTGTTGCTAATGCTACTCTCTCTTGAACCTGTCACTTTTACTGAAAATTATATAGAAGGATAGTAGCAGAAAATGTTCTAACAAATACAAGCCTCCTCTGGGTGAATTTTCCCATATATTACAGCAACCAGAAGGATGGGGAAGGTGCCCCATGGATATGGAGGTGTGGCACAACCAGAACCCAGAAGCACACTCAGATCCTGCAGTTTAATGGGACTCTACCAAATCAATCTGATTTAACACATGCTGTAGAGAATGGCATAATTGTCTAGCAGTGTTTCAGTGTAGTTTTGTGCAAGTCCTCCCAGATTCTTTCCTAGTCCTTTAATTCAAACAATGTGTCCTTTCCTCAGCTTGTCAAGCTCTTAAAAACTTTGCACTGTCCAACAGTTTTCATTTCATCTAAACAAGATGGTGTTCTGCTCCCAGTTTTCACTTATGGTTTGTTGCTGTCTGTAAGGAAGAACTGATTATAGCAAATGTTTTACAAGTAAGATTTTAAACAGTAGTTAGAGGTGTTTTGTTTTGTTTTTTAATTTCAGTTACTAAAAAGAGATAAATTGCATTGTTTTACAGAAGTGTCAAATATGAACACTTTCCAGCTACTCTACTCTTGGGTATACTTGTGCTTTTAAACATCAAAGCAAACTTTTAATTACAGGAAAGGAAATGAAAACACATGGCATTTTGATTTATAGCAACTGCATGGTATTTCTGAAGTCTGAGAAAGTTATTACCCTAGGGGTTTCAAACACTTCACTGTCAGTTCTTATTTTCTAAGAAAAATAATAATAAATATTGGCACTAACTAGATTTAAAAAACACTTTATTTTCTCTCTCTCAGCTGGGATAAGCAGAGCTTTGGTCTAGATAAGAAACTGGGTCTCAGCTCAGTTCAAGATCTTATTATAGTTATAAAGTAAGATTTACATCCTCTGGTGCATGGGGAGAAGCAAGAATGTGAGGGAGTGGAGGTGATCTGCCTGTGACAAACCAATTCCTCTTGCTACTGCATCAGCCAGCTGCGACCCCTGCACACAGGGGCAAATACACACTACAGCTGCAGTTTTGTCAGGTGAGGTGTGGTGAGAAACACCAAAATGCTCCTGATTGCTCTTAGAACTCTTTTCAGCCTTTCAGCTGACAGTAGTAGTGTTTTTACAAAGAGACAGGGGTTATTTGGCTGGGCGTCCTTTCTCCCAGTGCTCTTACTCGTGGAATAGCTGTTCTTCTGGGTATATGCCATAACAATTTAAGCTACTACTGCCACCTTAATATGGGCTTATAAAACAATTTGGTTAGAACCATCTTATATAATAAAACATTTCTGTGAAGAATCAATACCTTTTTCCTCTGGGTTCACCATCTTTCTGTAAGTTTTAATTTCCCCTGTGTGTGTAAGTACGTATATTTCTACAGATGCTGGAACTGTTCTGGCCTACAGCACTCAAGCAGCCTTTCTAAGTGTTGACTGTGTCTGGATTAAGTGTGCACTTAAATACTGGCCATAAGGTGTACAACTTTGCCCAGAGTTCAGACTTGTCTTCTGGTACACTGATGTTTTTCTGGCAGCTTCTGGCAATTTTTAAGTCTGATTCTCAACTGGAAAAAAAAAAAATCTTACAACTACAAAAATACATTTTCATAAATATAGATTCATATTTTTTAAATATTTGGATTGATGCAAAGGTTAATAGTAGGATGTAGGAAAACCAAAATGAAGTCTTTCTTTCCCTGTTCTTACACAAATGTTTTCCGTTCCTTTAGTCAAATGATTTAGCTTTTGTGTACCTCGCTTCACTCTTCATGATGCAGAGAAAACTGCATAGCCATATCGTCCTAAAGACAAAGTCTTTGCTGGGAGAACCTACACATCATGTTATTATAGTAATTATGATGATAAAACTCAATTATTAAAGTAACCTAAGGCAGAGAAAATACAGATCTCACTAAGGTTTGTGTTTTTAAGTTATTTCAGTCAAAATACTGCATTCTTGAACACTGAAGTTATACCTAAACACATTACCAAGACATTTTACAAAAACCGAGGAAACATATTTTTAAGAGTTTTGACTCTCAGAAGAAAGAAACCAAAAATAAATTCACCATTTTATCAGTCATAAGGACTCTATTGAAGCATGGGAAGGATTAATATGAGACAATTCAAAATCATTACCTGCTTACACTTTCTTTATCTTCTTCTCATCTGTGTGAATTCTGGAGCACAGCCACTCGAGGAAATATCTGAAAAAAGTAAGTGCTACCAACATATTTTTTGCATCTCTTTATTCAAGCCTTTGCATTTTTTTTTTCATGTGCTACTTCCAGGAACAAATTTACTTTTGGTTTATGCTTGAGATCAGGGCATTTTATTGGGATTTGAATCACCTCAAGACATAACTGTGAATCCAAGTTGCCTGCAAAATAGTCACTTGGGAAACCACTCTGAAACTGAGACGTGTGGAGCACTCCAAAGAGTGGTCTATCATGGAGCTGGGAGTAGACACTGAATATCAGAACATAAGAATAGTCACACTGGTTTAGTTCAAAAATCAATCTAGACCCATATGTTGTCTCCTATAGTGGTTAAAGCAGACAGTTAGTGAAAATATGAGAACAGGATACATGCACATAATAGCTCCAGAATGCAAGAACAAAGATTCTTGACCCATTGCTTAGCCAGACTATATACGAATGAATATATTCATATAGATGAATATAAAATATAATAAATAAATATACAAATATATAGGTTTAGGTGTGGGTATTTATTTTAAAACTTATGTATACTACCCTAAAAAAATTGAAAAATCTGGCTTTTCTGTTAAAATAAACATAGCTACACTGCTGAGAAGATTTTTTTAATCTCAGAATTTTGGCTTCTCTCCTTAATTTCTGTAAACCAGAGGGAATTTGGCTGGAGTTGATTAGCAAGGCACATCTGGAAAAGTTTCAGCTAAATAGAGTGATGCCCAGGAATTTTATCATTTTTCAAGGCTGCATAGACACTTGGTAAATTTAAGTGATTTTTAATCGCAGTTCCAGAATGTTTCCTTTTTTTTTTAATTTTGTACTAATCTTCTCCAGAGAAAACTTACATCTGTTTAGGCAGTCTGTTAAATACAGATAAGTTGTGCAACAGAATCTGAAGTCCTGCTCAGTCCACCTGGCACAGAGTTCCGTCCTCTCTCTGAAGTGTCTCTTTCAAATTAATTGAATCTGCTCATTTAATAAAGTCTCAGAATAATCTAACTCCCTACATATCTCAAACATTTTCTGCTTTCTAGAGCACAAAGCAACTCTTTCTGAACTTGTCAACTCAAAGTCAAGAAGGTAGGGGTGGGGGTGGGGGGAATTCTCTTACCTGAAGAAATGGCTGATATGCTTTGTGGCTTCAATTATTTGGTTTATGGATTAAGGGAGGGTGTTGCTGGTGGTGGTTTGTTTGTTTTCATTCAGCACAGAAATCAAAATTTCTCCCTGATAAAAATGCATTTAATTTCTTTGTCTGGTAGAACACATTTGGTATTCTGGAACAGAACAAGCAAGGAAATAATCACTTACACTTTTTTTAAGGAGAATTTGAACTTATTAGATTTTTTTCTTGTGCAATACTTCATCATTTCCAGAAACACTCTGGTTTTCATACTTTGACACAGTGTTTAGGAAAATTATGATAAATATCTTGTTCCTCAAGCTTCAGTTAAACTATCCAGGCTATATATTTGGTAGATTTGAATCTTCAAATAAAAAATGTCATGACTTGTTTCCTGATATCACTTCACCAAACTCAACTAGCTAATTAATCTTGAACCACATCATAAAATATTATTTATAAGAATTGAAATTATATATCCACATATTCTTATCATTCCATCATTCTCTTTGTGTCTCAGAGCACTTTCTGATTATTTTCATACATTTTCTCATTTCATTCATTTGAAATATTTTACACTTCTAGCATGCTATCATCTTTCAGACCAAGTAAATACAGCATTTTTTTTGTTCAATATACTATAAAGATTTTAATAAATGATTACACACACACACTCATTCAAGACAGTTGACTGAATAATTCATAATGAATCTTTCCTGTTATTCAATTTACATGAATAATTACTAGGCTGTAGACTGTTCACAAATAGTTTATTCCGAGTATTCCCTATGTAAAATCCCAAATCTGTGCTGATTTACTGATGTGTAGGTTATATGCATGTCTTGGGGTGACTTTATTATGTTGTATCCCCTATCGCCTGCTCATGCCCAGACATGAATCCTGTGACTTTCTGTGCCTTTAAACTGAGCCTGAGAGGGGGGAGAGAAAAAAAACGAGTGAACTTTTCAAAATGGTTTGTGCTTCAAGGTCACTCCACTCCTCGCATTCTTCTGCTGCGGCGGCAAAAGCAGAGGAAGCATCCTTCCTACTTTTCCAAGCTCTTCATTCCTTTTCTCAGGAGAGACAGGGAGCCTGCTAGCTGAGGCAAACTTTTTTTTTCCCTGAAAGCTTTGGCTTTTTCTTCTCCTCATCTGGAACTGCTCAGCAACACCAAAACATATCTGGGAGACCTTTACACCCCCAGCCCGGAGAGGCCTACACTGGACCCAGCTCCAGAGAAGAGAGAGGGAGAGAGACCACACCCACAGAAAGGACTGAAATCTTCACAGGTTTCTCTCCACAGCAAGAGGTTTTATTATTTAGCATTAATGTTTTTCTCATGCCTGTGTGCACGGTGTTTGTTAAATAAATAGTTTTTCTTCACTTTTCCTCCAAGGAGTTTTTCCCGAACCTGGTGGGGGAGGGGTGGTTGAAACCTGCCTCCTATCAGAGGACATTTTCCTCCAAATTTGTCTCAAACCGGGACAATGCAGAATGTAGAACATCACATTTTCCTTCCTCGAAGACTCAAATTCTCTACTTCAACAAAAAATACTGAAAGAGGTAGTACAATATTCATTTACAGAATGGAACAAGGTTTCATGGAGAATGTCCTACTAAGCAGTCATGTAATTTGGGGACTGAAAGAACATGTTTGGCAGATAAAAAGCTATGTAAGTGCAATATGTTTGATAAACATGATGTCATAGTAAAATGACAAACATCTTTGCAAGATCATGGCATTTAAGAGAGGTGCCTGAGGACTGGAAGAAGGTAAATGTCACCCCAGTCTTCAAAAACTACAGTCTACTCAATCCCTGGAAAGGCAATAGAACAACTTATCCTGAAGTAATCTCTAAGCAAGTGGAAGGAAGTCAACGTTGATTCACCAAAGGCAAATCATGCTTAACCAACCTGATTGTGTTCTATGATGGGACAACTCCCTAGAGATGGATGAGGGGATAGCAATGGATATTGTCTATCTGGACTCCAGCAAGGGTTTTGACACTGTCTCCCATGCTATCCTCCTAGGCAAGCTCAGGAAGCACAGGCGGGATGAGTGGATGATGAGGTGAATTGAGAACTGGTTAAAATGGCAGATATGGAGAGCTACACTCAGTGGCCCTGTGTCTAGCTGGACAATTGTAACTAGTGGTGCCCTGCAAGGGCTGGTCCTGGTCCAGTATTGTTTTGCTAACTCTTCAGTGACTTGGATGAAGGGGCAAATTCCTTCTTGACAAGTTCCATGATGACACAAAGTGGTGGAGTGGTTGATCCCCAGGAGGGATGTGCAGACCTTCAGAGTAGGATCTAAACAGGCTGTAGGACTGGACAGAAAGGAACATTTAGAAATTCAAGAAAGGCAAGTGCAGGATCCTGCACCAGGGGGGAGGCGGGGAATAACCCAAGACACCATTAGATGCTAGACACTGGCTGTCTTCATAGCCATCAGGAAGGACACTTTTCAGAAAGCGACCTGGGCGTCCTGTTAGACAGAAAGTGGAACATGAGCCCCAGATCTGCCCCTGTGGCAAAAAAAGTATCCTAGTCTGCTTTAGAAGTGGTGTTGTCAGCAGGAGCAGGAAGGTAATCCTTCTCCTCCATTCAGCAGAGGCCATACCTTGAGTTCTTTGCCCAGTTTGGAGCTCATCAGCATGAGAGGGGCATGGACATACTGGGAAGAGTCTAGAAAAGTTCTACCAAGAAAACAAAGGATCTCGAGCTAGAAATGACAGATTCCAACAGCACACCTTCGCTTCTGCTGAAGATACTCTCAAAAAAGAAGACTAGAGCACCTCTTCAATGAGAAAAGGCAGAGGTAACTGGGACTGTTCAGCATGGAGAAGTGAAGGCTTGAGGGGATATGACCAATGTATATAAATATCTGAAGGGAAAGTGTAAAGAAAATGAAAAAAACCAATAATCAATAAAGCAGTTATTTATAGAAATATAGACTAATTAATAAACATATTTGCACAAACTATGTTTTAATATAGCCAGCTGCACATCTGAGGAAGAAAACAGTGTAATATAATGATTCTGAAAAGATTTAGGAACTGCTAAAGCCCGCACTCAATGATAGCCTCTATTATGGCTATGATAGAAAATAGCTGGGTTTTGATACAAAAAAATCTTACTGTGAGTGAGAATAGAAAATAATATTATTTGTGCTTTTAGCACGTGGAAACCATTTTTTTCTAACTTAGAGTGACAGTTGTGTGTATACACAAATATAGCTATTGAGAAATTGAAGCACAAATGTATAAACAAAGAAAAACATGACTAAAAAATAGAAAAGACTAAATGCAGTTAAGAAGCTTCAAGACATCTATTTCTATGGCTTAGCAAAGAAAGTATGGAGACATAGTGTGATTACAGTAGCTAAAAGTATCAAAGAAAGTGAATTTTATAAGAAAGGAAAACATTATCCCTGACGGTGAGTAGTATAGAGTATTCTTACATTCTTTTTTCCTTTTCAAATTAGTTTCTTAGTGGAAACCCTGAACTCTGAATTTTCTATGTGATATGAAGTTCCTGAATGTCATTTCCACCACAGGCAACATAGATTGCTGCACATATAAGTCATCCTTGGGTGATAAAAGAATTTAAGGTTCTACTCTGACTGTGAGAAAAAAAAGCCTGAACCATGGGAGCCCATGCAGCTGGATTGTTGGACTATTGTCCACGGAGGAACTGCAGTCCTTCATACTTTCATTATACTTCTATTTTTAGAGATTTTGAAATATATTAATTTCATTTTATAATGGCATTAAAATGAATGTCAAAGTTCCTAGATTTTTTTTTAATTATTCTTATTGCTCATTCTAATTTATCTTAAGAGTTACATATTGAAATAATTGTCAGAAGAAAAAGAATTTTTTTATTTTTTTATTTTGTAATGTAAAAAGTGTTAAAACCATCCAGTACTACCCTTTGGTCTGGAAGGAATTTTGCCAAGCACAAATTTTTGCTTTTCATACCAAGACAAATGAATGAAATACTTAAATCTGGAAATGAGATACAAGAGGCTTGTTTAATGATCAGATATCATTTTCTGCACATTTAATTTACAACTAGTTGGGGAAAAAATGCCCTTCTAATGGAAATTCTTCCTAAAGCAGTGATATGTGTGGGGATGAATGAATTGTTTTCCTATTTTGGAATGTTCTGTTTAGGAAAGATTGTAAGAAAAGTCACCCCAGCTCTGAGGCAAAACCCACAAGAGAGGACTTTCAATCCCATAGCACAGTCTCCAACAATTTCCTTACCCTGTAACCTACTGACTCACCCAAAGTCCATGACAAAATTCCTTTGCTTTTCTTCAGAGATCACAGCCAAGATATACAGCGAGAATACTCTACAATCCTATAAAGTTCTTTCAGAAAGGATGTTGTCAGTCTCTCCCAGGAACTCTGTTCTACCTTTACTAAATATTTAATAGACATTGTAGTAAGGTTTGGAAGATAGGTACGGATCTAGAAAACTGAACTACAGACCTAAGCTTTTCCTTGATGTTTTTAAGAAAACTTAAATATTTAATGTAGAGAAGAACAGTGTAAACAGCAAAGACTAGGGTTTGCCTTAAAATGCATGCTGTTGGAAATGCACTTTGGCTATGGCAGAAAAACTGAAATCTTCTCCCTCTTCTCTATTGTGAGAGGAAAAAAACCCAGATTAATTCCATAAAGATAGATTCTACATCTTGCTTGAGGTTTCTGACTGCTGCCATGCGAGATAGAGTATAACATATTTCCATGACACATTGTAGCTTCTAAGTTCACTCTTTAATTACCTTTACTTTTATTAAACAGCCATTGGAAAATTTCAGAAATTAAAAAAACATATTTAAGTGATTATATTTTAATATCCACAAGTGTTTTGCACTCCTCACACACACACACAGACAATTGCTGGAAGACAATTTTGACTCCATCTGAGTTCATCCTTCATCCAGTCCACAAACTAAACAATGGAATATCGGCATGATTTGAACATGATAACCTGTCACAAATTTAGAATACACTGAAAAGAGCTGGTATTTCCCTTTCATCAATAAATTCTTGAAAAAAACCCCTATTTTTATGCTTCCTAACTTTCTTCCATATATCTTCTTGCATTTTCATTTTAATCACAAATGCTTACCAATTTACTTTATATATCAGTGCTTGTAAGGCGGTCAGAAAAACTTAGCATGCTACTGGACTTGCTAAATGTAATTCATCTTTATTATAGGGCTGTCAACATATATTTATGTTCATGTGAGTATCCTCTGTTTGTGTACACTATATTTATCACAGGGAGACAAATAGGCTCACTCTGTGTGTGATGCTAATTACTAGGTTGCCAGCATAGCAGCACTAAATTACATTTTACCAAGGCAGATCCAAAGAGTTTGGAAGCTTTCCATTCACAGTGCATGGAAAAGACCCATCTGTACTAAAAAATCGAGAAACAGCTCTTTCCCATAACAATGTCATACAAATTTTGCCATCATCCCAGAATTTTTTATCCTGCAGTAGCTGAACACCTTCTGGTTTTGTAGTTAACTGGAAAATGGCCCATGCCCTGTGAAACCTTAGGCAGTGGGTGCTAGAGAATCAGCACCATGTGAGTAATGTACCTACAGTGATGGGCTATAAACAGCCTGGTGCTTGTAGTATCTCTCATGCTGTTTTATCTGTTACATGTTAAATCTGTTAGGTCTATATTTAAGCTAAAAATCATCTAATATCTGTAATCAGTGAGGCTCCTAGAGGGAGATCTAGCAATTCATTTTAGCAGCCTTTGGTGTACCAGCAGTGTTGCTGGATGTCTTTTGATATTCTACTGTATTAAAATGTCAGGCAACTTACAATATGTTTTTGTAACAAGGAGACAGCAGTTTGCTTTTGCATTTCAAACCCTCCAAATTTTTAATTGTGAGCCCCCTGCTGGTAAATGAGTTAAACTGATTATAATGAGTACTTGAATAAAAGCGAGAACTTCTTAATTAGAAAGTCATGCTATTGATCTTGTTATAAACTGTTTTCATTTGAAATGTCTAGATATTACCATTCCCCTGAAAATGCTCCACAAAAATAGAGACATGCTTAATTAATTCTAATGCAAGGACAAACTTAGTCATTTGTTTTCAAATGTGAAACAAAGTCCAAATTGAATTTTCAGCTTTGTTTTTTTATTTATTTTAGTGATGCAGAACAAGAGATGAGCATTAAAATACACTGGAAATATAAAAATGCCAACTTCATGAAAATGGAGCTTCTACATATTATCATTCAAATAAATTAATCCACAGAGAGAAGCTATGTCTTTCCATATATAAGGATAACAGCCAGAGTCTTCTGTGGCTTTTATCTTGTAACGGCAGCTACAGGAAACAAAAATAATAAAAATATGTTTTAAAGTAAATATACTGACTCTTCCCTTTTCTTTCTTTTCTCTGTAACTATAAAGCCAAACATGAGAAAGTCAGTGTGACTCCTTTCTCCTCTATTTTCTTTTGCTCTTGTGGAATGAAGCCTGATACAAGAGAAATGAAAACTATGAATTCACATTTTAAGTATTGTGTTGCATAGGGCATGACTTCCTAATGTCCATAATATTTACACAAACGTGAATCTTTCAGCTTTAATTTTGAGACAGCTAAAGGAGAAAAGGTAGAAAAAGATAGTAGGAAAAATCAATTGTATGGACTTTCTAAATATAGATTTCAGGAGGACAGTGTCTCAGAATAACAGGCAATGAATGACTCTCAGGCCATTTCCTGATATATCGTGTATTCTAATGGATCACTCACCAAATGTTGTGAACTGCAGATGACTTCTGAAGAGGCTCTTGAGGGCTGTACTCATCCTGCGTAGACTCCTGGAGCATAGACACTTGTGGCTGAGCTGTTTTTACAAGCTTTTTTTTATAGCAAGAGTCTAACACACACTCTTACAACAATACCAATCTCATTTTAATGTACAATTAAGAAAGGCAGAAAAATTACCCATTTCTCTCTGTAAACTATAAAGGAAGTCAAATGGGTTTTGTAGACATTAGCAGATAGTGACTCCTAGTGCTGCTGTTCAGCCTGAGGTAACTTTTGGTAGCTTACAGAGTATATAGCTAAAAATTGGACAAGACTGCAAAGAGCAGCAGAAAAATGTTTTGAATGTACTGGTCAAGTAAAATGCAGGCTTGCCCAGCCCACCAAGTCCCTCTGGGCCACACTGGGGTCCCAGGGTGGAAGTTTCTGAGGAGGACATGGCTTGGCAACCCCAGAGGCTTTCAGCAGGGGTGTGGTTTGAGCCCCTGAATATGTGGCAGGGCAAAACCAAAGGCTTCCTGCAGGCTTAGTCATGATGCACAAACTGTATCGCAACTGTGCAATGCTGCTCAGATGACACCACCCTAAAGAGGACCCTCTGGCATGGCCAGTATAGCACCCAATGCCTGTATCTGTCTCATTTTGTGTGTCTCTGAGTGAGTGTTTCCCCCTGAGTTGGGCACATCTTTTCCATATGCTTCATCTGGATACTTTAAATAAAATTAAGTGGATTGTATCGTGTTTGACTGGTTACTTTTTTTGTGTAAGACCAGCATCACCCTTGAGACTACAGAATGACCAGAAAGCATTCAAAATAACTCCATGTGCCTTTGGAGACATTGCCAGCTTCCAGAGGAGGGGGAAGAGAAAGAGAGAATAGATATAAATAAATGAATGGAGAATTTGGAACTCTGTCTAAAAGTATTAAAATACTGAATGTTGTCAAATTCAATAAATTCAATGCAAATGGGCAATTTAAATCAGCAGAGACAGTGGGGAACTGTTTGCTTTTAATACACCTTCCGCTAAGCCGGTGTGGGAAAAAAAGCAGTTACACCATCTGAAAAAGTGCTTGTGGCTACTAAAATATTAGTAAGCTGAACAGTGGTGGAGCAAAACCCTGGGTTCTGAGAAAAAGCTCTCCCTACTCTTAAACTGCAAGAATGGTCCATGGATGGATTTCAGTCTAGGCCAGGTAGCTTTCCCATCCCAGTTCAAGTAGTGACTGGGGTGACCATTCCCAGCAGGCCATTTGTTCTATGCTGTGCTCTAAGATCTAAGGAAGTTTCTTATTAATGATGGGCCATTCTGTTCCTCATTTTCTGGGCATGATTATTTCACTACTATGGATACAGATGACGTGTGTGTGTGTGTCTCAAACAAAAGCTGTCACCCTTACTTGCAGTGATTGTCTGAATTATTACTGTCTCTTGTTATCACAATTACTATGCATGTTTAGCCAGCATGTTTACAATTACTCTGCTTCTTTTCCTTCATTGAGCCTAACTTCAGACTTGGTCATAACGCCTGTGTAATATTGGCCACATAAATCCACCTTTAAACTATTTTGATAAAATATAGTTTTCCCCAACATTCATCATCTTCCAGGAACAGTAGAAGCTATAACATTCTTGAAACCTCAAGCACACTTGATAGCAGCAAACTAAGATAGATCTAGTGGCAATTGGTTAGACATTGCCTTAAGGTGCTGTTCTGTGTTTGAGTCCGTGCATGAACTACTAAACTTTCAAGAAGCTGCTGAAAAAGTACATTGATTCAGCCCCCCTCCCCTGCTTGAACTCACCAGCTGCTCTGGGCCTGAAGACATAGTTTACCACAGTCTTGCCCCTTTTCCTTTGGACATTCATATGTATATAAGGAAAAGTAGGCTAACATGTTATTGGGGATGTCTCTGCCCACTCCTGGTTCTTCCTCTGTGTCTTGTAGGTGGCCATAATCACTGGAGAATGTTTTGAGATTCTATGATTTGCAGTATGTCAGGCCTATTCATATATATGACCAAATTTTTGTCCCCCATTCTTTTTCTGTATTTAATACTTCATTGATAAATACAATCATTACAAGAAGAGATGACGTAGTAAGGAGCACCTTTTTTTTTCTTTAAAAAAGTAGCTTTATAATTATGGCAGTTTTTCCCCTAGAGTGGTATCCTCACAGTAATGGCATTCCCAGAGTAAAACAATAACTGTTTCTGTGCAGAGTGGAGCTGTCAATGTATAAGGTTTGAGAACTTTAGAGTGTGATATCTTAAGATGTTTTTTTTTTTAAGAGAAAGGATATTTTTATGAAGGGGAAGAATGCTTATAACTATGAATATTCAAATCACATACTGTAAAAGATTAATTACAGAAAATGTCACTACAGTTTCTGGTAAAGAAATAAGAAAGCAAGAATAAAGCTCTGTGCCTTTTACATAAAACCAGTAGTGATAGCAAGGCCTCTGGGCTTCCTGAAGTCTCATGTATTTTCACCAGAGTACTAGAAATGTTTGTGGTGTTGTTTTCAAGTTCTGTCTGAGATGTCCGCATAGCATAATGCTGAAAAGATATCTAAAGCCTCTCTTTCACAGCAGGAAATCCATGACAACCAATCGTTCCAGCTACTAGGATTATGGTGCTCCTTGTAACTATGTCTGTCATTGCACAGAATTATGCATATATTTCCTCTCTTATATACATTCAAATACTCACACTCCAGGCATTCAGAACTCATCTGCAAATTGTAATTTTAAGTAGCCCAAAAGTGAACTTGAATCTACTCTGAATCAAGTCAAAGCCTAATGCCTGAAACAAACCAAAAGAGATGATTAACCATGTTACACGGTAAGTGAGCAACTGACTCACAGGTTGGGCACAAAATGCTATAGTGAATGGGGTAGCATCAGCCTGACATATGTGCAATGGTGGGGTTCTGCAGGGTTTCATTCTTAGCCCAGTTCTCTTCAACATTTTCATTAAGTACTTGGATGCAGGACTCAAAGAAATACTAAATTTGTTCCAACAACAATTTTGGAGGAGCTGTGAACTCCCTTGAGGGCAGAGATGCCCTGCATAGAGATCTTGACAAATTAGAGAGATGGGCAATTGCCAACCATATGAGGTTGAACAAGGGCAAATGCTGGATTCTGCACCTGGGACATGAGTCAGCAGTGCCCTGGCAGCCAGGAGAGCCAGTCATGTCCTGGGGTGCATCAGACACAGCCTCACCAGCCAGGCAAGGGGGGGGATTGTCCTGCTCTGCTCTGCACTGGGGCGGCCTCACCTCGAGTCCTGGGGGCAGTTTTGGGTGCCACAATATGCAAAAGACATTAAACTATTAAAGAGTGCCCAAAGGAGGGCTACAAAGATGGTAAAGGGCCTTGAGGGGAAGCATGGAGGAAACTGAGGGGAGACCTCTTTGCTGTCTAAAACTTCCCCATGAGGGGAAGAGGAGGGGCAGACACTGATCTCTTCTCTGTCATGACCAGTAACAGGACTCAAGGAAAAGGCATGAAGCTGAGTCAGGAGAGGTTTAGGATGGATATCAGGAAATCTTTTTCACTCAGGTGGTGGTTGGGCACTGGAACAGCTCCCCAGGGAAGTGGTCACAGCACCAAGCCTGACAGAGTTCAACAAGCATTTGGAGGACTCTCTCAGGCATGGTGTGATCTTTGCAGTGTCCTGCATAGGGCCAGGAGTTGGACTCGATGATCCTGATGGGTCTCTTCTAACGCAGCATATTCTATGATTCTATGACTCTACGATTCTAAAAAAACCCCAAGAAATAAAAAAGAAAATCAACTGCTTCCAAAATAACAAAGGAGTGGACCAAAAATTATCCCTTTAAGTTCCAGGTGTCCTTTAATATTGTCACTTCTTTCCTCTAGTAACTTATGCAAATGGTGCTTCACTATGTGTTATTCCCAATGTGCTATTTTTAATTCTCCTATGCAAGTTGGCAATTAAGGAGTTTCAGATCTCCTCAGCTCTTTTTTAAGATTATCAGGAAATTGTAGAAGAAAAGTTTCAAATACAGAATATTTGTCAAAGTTTGTAACACAAAAGAAAGAGTTCATTTATAGTATTATTTTTTCTCTTAGCGTTTTGTAGACCTTACTGTCTCCAAATTTAAAATGCAAATACCTTTGGTAAAATTAATTTTACTGTGCACTGTGCCTGTGTCTCACAGGATGATCTCAGCTGGCTGAGATCCAATAAGAAAGCAGGTAAATTATCCGATCTGGAAAATACACAGAAAGAAAAAAAATTAAGAAAGCCAACTAATGTAAGGAAAAAAAAAAAATAACCTGTTCATGGCTGAAGAAGGAAGATTATAAACCAAGTCATGGCTCATACCGATTATGCTGAAGCATTAGAACTGACTGTCCAGAGAAGCTGTCGAACTTTCATCCTTGAAGAATTTCAAAACTTACTTAGCAACCTGATCTAGCTCTATCTCTTCTTTGAAGAACACATTAGCATATATAACTTCTAAAAAATACACTCTAGCCTAAATTATCTAGTAGTAAAAAAATTTAGAAGATATCAGCAGATATGTCCTTTTGAATATTTTGAAATCTGGCAATAAAAAGTAATAATTTCTCTAAAAACAAACAAACAAACAGCAACAAAAACAGAAGTAATCCAAACTCAACAGTATTATTAGAAAATAAAATATATCTTTCACTGTCAATTTGCCACATAGAGTAAATTATGAACAACTCGTCAAGACTAAATCATCATTTTTGACAGCCAATGACAATTCCCCTAAGATACAGAATATATCTTTAAAGTTTATGGCATTAGTTTTTTGTACTTTCCTCCTGTCACTAGGGTACCAAATATGATATCAGTCATATACTCAGAAACAGCATACTCAGCCCTGGGAAAGAACAGAAGTGTCCAAGAATTTGACAGATTCATTAACATTAGCACCTGTTGTCAACATACATTTTTGGTTTTAGTGTGTATAAAAAGTCTCAGTTGAAATTTTTGCACAAAAAATTATTAGCAAATTACTGCAACTGAGTGTTGAATTCATAAAATAATCTATTTTTAAAATGTCTTCCTTTTCTTTCCTTTTTTTATAGAAAAAATTCTATAAAAGAAACTAATTTGTGATGCTTTTTTCTGTTTATTCTATGAAAGCAACTTTTATTTCATTTTCTTCAAAATACTTTGATAATGTTACCTGAGCAGTAAAAAAAAGGCTTAGAATAAAGACACCAATACAAAAAATTGTTTTGTTATTTTAATTTACAATCAAGATGTTGTCAGTTTTTCATCCTCTATTGTTCAGTTTAAGTTTTTATTTGCTACATGCACATCACTGAAACTTTGCACCCTGAAATTAAACTAGCAATTGTAAGAAGTTGTTGATGTTACAGTTAGGGAGAGGTACTGTCCTGTTGCACAGAGGGGATGGATTTTAGCACCATGTGGGCGTGGTGAGGTCACCGTTCCACACCACTCACATCATTGTCAAGGTGTCAGCTAAGTCGAGGTGGTGAACACCTTGTTGTGGATAAAGCAGCTTCCCTTTTTGTGCACTTTTGTTATTAATACTGCTGCTGTTACTGCGCATTTCTTATACCATTGCTTTTTGCTTTCAATAAATTATCTCAACCCACAGTCTCTGCCTTTGTCCCTCTTTTACTGGAACAGGTGGAGGAAGGAGTTTTGCTTATTTGGAGTTTAACTTCCAGCTGATGTCAAACCACCACAAGCATATGCACAATTTGTTGAAGGAAACTGGAAGAAAAGGCTCTTTCTTGTCTGTGAAGAATTTGTTAAAAAGTTTACTAAAATAATACTAAAAGAAAAAAAAGTGGAGTCAGAAGTAGACTTAAGCACACCAGTCAGTCAGAATTGATGGCTTAATCCTAAATATCCCTGTGGAGTTTGAATCTCTCATGTGCTTCTCCAGAGAACACTTTCCTAAGGGATGGTGACAAAATCAAATTGCAAACTGAAAATGTCTGGAAAAAAAAGTTAAATGAGGAAAACAATTTTTCCTGGGGTTTTCTCTTCCCAAATATTCCTGAAAGTTTTTCAAGCTGTGGTTTGGTAATTGGTGAGTAAAGTTCAGATGAGAGAGGCTTTGTCACAAAGACCAACAGTATTCTGTACTTCATCTAATTCCTCCTCAACAATGCAGAAAAGATTTTGCATCTCCCCACCATTTTCAGCATTTCCCTTTCAAAGAAGCTAAGAAAGACCTTGCAGAGAGGGAATGCACCTCCTAGAATGTCTAACAATTTAGGAAAGAAAAAGCATTATTCTTTCTCAGTGTTTCGTATTTTTCTGGGATCTCCACTAACACAGAATGTCTTGATCTAAGTTCACATTAGGGTATTAATTCAGGTCTTGGACTTGAATTATAACTCAAGCTACTGTTCACCCATACAGCCTACATTTTGACAAACATTCACTGTGAGTCAAAGGTGGTTTTTTTAATTTGAAAATCAAAGTCACACTTTTAACCATGGTATCAAAGGCTAGTAGAAATCACACACCCAACATTCCCACCATTTGCTTTATATTGTACAGAGGGGAAAAGGGGAACCAGAACTGGAGCCCTGAATATAAGCATCTCATCCTCATGTTATGGGCATAAGAAAGCAAAATACAAAAGCCAAATCTGTATTTTAAAAAGTTCAGCTAATACTCCCTGATGATGGGCTTCAACATTGCCCAACCCTGATCCAAAACTACAACTTTCCCTTTGGAGACTTGTCAGTTCCAGTTAGATTGTCTTTCTCTAGACGGTGAGCTACCAACAGATGTTTTCTCCTTTTCTTCATAAGCAAAACAAAGGTCGTCTGATTCCAGAATTCTCTTTTCATGGACAGAGAGGTGGTCCCTTGTAACAATGACCACCTTTCATTTATTCATTGTTCTGGCATACAAATTCAGGGCAAACAGGCAGAAAAAAGAAAAACAGGCATTTTTCACTCTGCCAACTCCCCACAATATCTACCTTTCTGGAAACTTGTGCAAGATGAGTGGTATTCAGACAAAGGTGTAATAAACATTAGGAAGGATGGCTGAATTTATGTAAATATTATCAAAATTCCACATGAAATACATAGGAGTAATAGTTGAGGTGACTTTTTCCCAGATTTTCAGCTCATACATACATCATGATTAGCTGAACTTAGCTAGGGCACCCGGCATGTCACCTGTATACAAAATTGTTGCTAAGAGTAGAAATCATCTGCTCACAAGAATATATAATGATCTTTAATATGTGGACATTTTAAACTGGAAATTAGTTCAAGAATTATATGGATTGTGTAATAAGAAACAGACATGGAAAGGTCTAATATAACAGACTTCCTTCCTTGGTACTTAAGGCAAATAACATATTTTTCCTTAATAATTTCATGATCCTGGTTCATCTGGTCCTTCTTTATTCTGAATGTCTCAGATTATGTGATTTCGTATAACATTCCACATTAGTATATTTTAAATGCATTACAACTGATGGATAATATGGCTTCTCCTGATTTATTTTATTTGCCCAAAACTTAGAATCTCATTGTATTTAAATGTAGTCTGTTCAGACAATACTGTCCACATTGCTTCTCTAATGGTCTGCTTCCTAAAAAAACCCTCAACAGATTAGTGGACTGCTGTTACGTATATTGTTACTTAAATAATTTTAAAAGTGAACCAAAATCTTGAAAATTTTATTGATACTTACTTGGTATAACAAATCTGTTTCTTTTTTTCTCCTCTGTAGAATAACTCCTCCAGAAAGAAGCTGATAGTATTTTGCACTAATCCTTTTCACTGAATCCATGGAACCAGATTGACTTCCTGGCCAAAGTAGCCCAGAAAGCTGACACACGGAGAAAATTAGTATAAATTTTGAAGGCTGTTATTTCAGTTTCTCTGTTCATGTTACTGTCTTTGATTTCCATTGTTTGATGTTACCAGATTCTAATATATGTTCTCCTTGCACAGCATGAAGAGCTTTAACATCACTGCAGAATCTATTAGCTTGCTCACAAACAATGTTTCTTAGTTGATAAAGTGTAATTAAAGTCTAGTCTGAGAAAATTATTAAGGTAGCTAAACCAATTTAGGAACTAGACAGAGAAGATCTAGGTTATTTGAAAGAAATGGCAGCGGAGGGGGGAAATCCTAAACTCTAGGTACTTCACATAAGAAAGTATGGATAGAAAATTGCTTGCAGTTCAAAGAAAAATAATTTTCTGAATTGACAACAGAGGTCAAAAAAGAGCTTCACTTTTTATTCTGTTGTGATTCAACCAACCAAGTATTAATACTCACTAATCAACAGAATCTTTAAAAAACTGGTTCTGATTCACATTTTTATTCAAAAGATGGATTACAGCCACAGAAAGCAGTGGTTCTGAGGTGCAAAGGTAAACTTTGATAATATTCTTGTTTAAAGTAGCCTATAAATTTTGGCAAAAAAAGATCTGCTGGGAAAACTTGTACAACAAAAGATATGATAATAATATAATTAATTTCCAAAGTAGTAAGGCAAGGATAATAAACATAGACTTTCATGCTGAAAGTAAGCAATGGCCGGTTTAGATGCTAGTTTAGAATGTGAGGGACAGACCAAGAGAGGATCTGTTGGCAGTTTAATGGCTTTGAAATATCAGAATACTGAAACTAGTAACCATTTTCAGGTGAGTTGCTGTTCTGAGGTGAACAGAGTTTATTTCAAGCCATCAAATATTTTACTTAATAGAATTTGCATTTTCTTACTTATGTGTAATGTGTCTCGTCTTTTATTGATTTATTGTCTTAAAAGCTGTTCTATAAATCCACATGCACCCCAATTCAGCTGCTATTGCATCATTACTACTTCTGACATGCTGCTCTCTAATAGAGTCAGCTGTGTGCTTTATGTTTTCTGTTAATGTAATTTTTTTTTTTTCTGCTAAATCCTATCTTCCCAAACCCTCAATGAGAAGGTTAGGAATTTAATTCAGTGTTGCATTCTCACATATTTTCATTATTTTAACCATAAATCTCTCATATGAGGCATCAACAAAGTATGAACAGCTGGAATTATATATTATTTATTTTATAACTAAAATATTTACAGATTTCAGAACACCTAGCCTAGGAAGTGTGTCTACACCATGAATGTCTAATGAAAGCTCTTTCTAATGAAAAGGTTACAATGCCTTAACATTGTCCAGTTGCCAAATTATCCAGAAACATGTATGTGACCTGTAATTCCTCCAGGATCTATCCATTCAAGTAGAAAAAATTCCAATCTGAAGATCTCCAAAGAGCTTTTTCTCTCCATTGACTGTACAAAAAATTCAGATCCCAGTACAAAAGGAGGATTTCATCATGTAATTCAAGTTCTGAGATGTTCCAGAACAGTGAATATAACTTTTATAGGACCTATGTCATGTCTTCCAGCTGTTTGGAGATGTCTCTGCTTATCTAGGTTGTCCCAAATGGATCTAGAGACATATATTGAGGTAACTAACTCAAGATCTAGTTGTGGTTTTTAAGCTGAGTCCCACCCAAATATTTTTATATTCCTTGCCTAGAAAATATAGAAGTTATGTCAAGATTTTATCTCAGATGTTAAAACTCCAAAATTAAAATGTAGCAAGTAAAAATACATTAATTTATTTATTCTTTTCCTGTAGCTTGGATTTGATGTTTTAGCATTTATTATATACTTCTTGCGGCTTTATGAAAGTTGTGATAAATCAAGTTAAGGAATCAACTAGTATTTTTTCACCATTAGAAAAAAGAAATGGAGAAGAGTCTTTTAAAAGTAGTATCGAAATTATTGTGCTTCTGAAAAGAGTAATATGCATGTAGTTCTAGTCAGTTCCTGAAAGTGTCACATGCAGTTTGTGCTCATATGCTAAAGAGTTTGGAAGACCCAAAGGGCAAAATTGATAGGGCAGGCAGATGAGACTACACTGGAAATAGGATATAGAATCTTCATGTAGTTATTACAGATCTGGAAATTATTAAAGGTCATAGCTAAAGAAAAGGTTATTTGATGCCTGCCATCAAAGGGAAATAGAAATTTATTGGGTAAATTGGAATCTGGCCGGATCATTAGAGAAGAACATCACTCTTCCAACTCGAAGGAAGTCACACAGCACAGGAAAGTGTAGAAATTTACTCCAGAATTGCTTTGTATCTTTAATCCATCAGCACAGGTAAGGACTTCCAAGGGGCTTAAGAAAAAGCTTTACCATAATAATACCATCTTGCAAAGTATTTGTTTATGCAGCGCATGTTGGATGTGGCTACACAGATGCATAACCCCTTACTCAGATCATAGTTGCATCCCATGAAATGTCTTATCCTTAAGATAAACATGCCTTAACAAGAAAACAGCAGGAAATTAGTGGGGCTCCAAAGGAAAAAGTACTCTGATGTGAAACAGAAAGGCATATCTTGTTTATATTTGTGGCTGTTTCTTCTTTCTCAAATTAATTTATTCTTTCTTATTTTACACATCTGAGAAATCTGTCTGTAAGCATATATGTTTTCAAAGGCAAAAATAAAAGAAACCCACTAAGAACAAAACAAAACAGGTAAGTAGTGTCTGAAGCTTTAAAATGTCCACCTCTCTGTAGATATGTTTGCCCATAATTATCTCGTTCCAATTCAGCAGTAATTTCCTCATGTGCAAAACTATTATTAATACAGACAGACTGTAATGTGGCATTCCTCCACTTTTCAACAGAATTGTTTCTGAGTATTTTATTGACTGTACTGTGTTGAGGGTGTCAGGAAGAAAGTAAAAGAGTTGTGGCAGAAAGTCTCCCCCTGTGGAGAACATGGGCTGCCTATACCAATCCCATGTGTATAGAAGATGTATCAGATGATGCCCATGATGACAAAAACAAAAAATTAAAAAGTAATAGTTTAAATGCTGGACCTAACTTTCTTCAGTAAAGGGTATTTTATGCTTCCTTAATCGTTTAGCTGTTATCTGGCTATCTACCTGTGTGTATTCTCTTTAAGAGGGTTATATTCTGTTCCATATTATTCAAGAGCTGGCCAGTGACCACAGGCCATAGAGGAGAACCTGTATCTGAAGGGAGGGTGTCAAAAGTATGAAGCCAGGCTTTACATGGTGGTGCCAAGCAGTAAGAGGCAACTGGCAGAAAATGATGCACAGGAATTTCCCCCTGAATGTGAGGAAGAACATTTTTACTGTGCAGGTAACAGAGCCCTGGAATAGCTTGCCCAAAGAGGTTGTGGATTGTCCTTTGCTGAAGATATCAAGAACTGTCTGGACACAACCCAGTGCCATGTGCTCTAGGATGACCCTGCTTGAGCAAGGAGGTTAGACCAGATGACCCTCTGCGCTTCATTACAATCTTATCCATTCTGTTAATCTGTGAAGAACAAAGCAGGGGCTACATCAGAGCTGAAACATATACAGAGATAAATATTTTCATAAACCAAATGAACTGTGGGAAAGAAGGGATTTCTGAGAGTTGTTGTCTTACATTAGGGCACAGAATTGTATTATAAGAGATCATCAGCTGTTTCAGATTCCTTACAGGAATTAAAATTTTTGGTTTTGTGAAAGACTTGTCTCATAGGCAAACTCCAAGAAACAATTGTCCCTAAACCTCAGTGCCTTGTAATACCCAGAATGTAAAACAGTAACAGAGCTGAACTGGGTCTTCTGATCCCCTCCAAAATATTTAACAAAATCAAAATTTAAACTCTGTTTTATGGTCTTTACACTAGCTAAAAACTACAGGAGATAATACGAACTAGTACACAGTTTAGGCCTGTAAAAAAGAAAACAGTAACAACTCACTCCCACCCCCCAGCCCCTCCTGCTAAATACATAAATACCAGATAGTTAAGTTAGTTAAATTTATTTGCCACACTATTCCTGGTAGTAGCAGACAAAATAAGGGCCAGCAACAGAAAAACTATGGCTTGGTAGGTTCCTGCTGGACATCAGGGAAAAATTCTTCACAAGGACATCTTATAGCACTAGGACAGGTAATTCAAAGATGTTGAGGTACCTGGGAAGGTTTTCAAGAATCAGCAAGACAAAGTCAGGGCTGATCTGTCTGTGTTGGTGATCATCTTGCTTTAAGCCTAGACTGCATCCTGCAGTCTTTTCCAAACCACATTTCTAAGATTCAACAGCATGAAAATATCCAGCGCAAATTCTTTCTCAAGGAGGCTAAAATCCTTATAAATTTTGCATTTTAAAAAATCTGAACTAAACTATTTGCTTCCTATTTTCCCATGAGGTAGGCAGTGGCATTTAAATTATCAAGTACCAGTTAAGTTGCAAGGATCCAACCTACAACCAGGTAGAATTTGACACTAGCATTCAGGACCAGGTGTGAAATTTATTTAAGAGGTGACTGCCATGTCACACCTGTATTATCTGGCAAGATGAAAGCAAATTTTTTTTCCACTTCCATCTCTTTTTCACAGCCATACTGTCAAAGGCAGTATGCTGTGATCTCAAAATAGGAATGCCATTTCTTCTGGGACACTAAGCTCATGGGAAAAAAAATACGGGAATACAATGAGGAAACATGCCTAGACACCTTTGTTTCTGTGAGTGTCGTGAAAAACCGGTGAGATAAAACCTCCCTGTTGGTGATCCTTCTCTGATCGTCTCTGAATTAATTGTGGCCAAATGCTCATAGCGTTTGTTCTGAACACTGAATTCCAAAAACAAAAGCTGCACATTTCTCCATCTATCCAAACCAGTCTCTAATTTAGGACTGAGAATTTTCTGCCAGTTGAATAGGAGAGATAAAAACCACTGGGGTATCTGTCCTATACATAAGAAAATCCAAAGAATACATAACATATCCAGGATCTCTTAAAAGCTTGTTTATTTTATAGGATTTTTTCCCTCATTTTCTGCACCCACCTAGAACGATAACATTCAAAAGCAAAGTGATACTTTTGTTGGCAAAGCTGCACAAGAAACTAAAGAAAGTGGTATCCTGCTGTGCATTCTATGGGACTATTAACATAATTCACTCCCAGATATTAAACCCAGCTTTAAGGCTTTCTCAAAATTGCAATTTTCTCTTTCTCGTTCTTCTGAGAACTAGTGAGTAAGCGGATTTAGAACCTTCTAGATTTTCATAAAATTGTAAACATACCACAGAGAACAGGGTGACACTAGGAAGAAACTCATGGACTCTGTCTTCTGGGAATGAGCGAACAGCAAGATCCTCATTATCATTAAGAGATCTAAGTTCGTGCCCACAGAAATCAATGAATACATTGCTGAGCCAGTGAACTGTAAAAGCAATGAAGCATCTGTTTCAGTGGAAAGACTAAAGAAAATAACACCAAAAGAAATTTGTTCTGGATTTACATGAAATGTTTCTTTGAAAATTAAATGCTTTTGATTTCCTCTGAATTTTGATAAAACTAAAAGCATATTTCAGAGTGAAATAAATAACTAATTTTTACGTGGTTTGGTTTTCTATTAATTTGAACTTCTATGCAGAAACATTTTTTTCTGAATCTGACCTGATTTCTCTCCTTTTTTAATCCCACTTCTCATTCAGAAACTATGTGGTTTTTCCTATTTCACTGCTTCATACGTTTCTAGTGAGAGTACATCTACAGGTTGGTTGAATCATGTATCTCCACAATAACTATAGTTACAAGTGGGCATCAGCTGCCAACTGAGACATCCAGGTATATGTGCCTACATTTAGGAAGGTCTAACCTAGTTATTTACTCAATTCATTGAAAGACAAACTCATTTACTCTACTCCACCAGCTCCTCATCTACCAACATGAATAAGCACAGACTGTCCGAAAGTATCTTCCAGAAATTCTTGTGAATTTCTCAGATGCCATAAGACATTTAAAAGGGCACTTGATGCTGAGATGCCTTTCCTGCCCCAGCTAGCAGCACTGACCGTGGGCACCGGACAAGCCCTGCCTGCCTCAGAGGGGCGGACGGAGGCAGATCGCTGCGCGGGAGGGTGGGCGAAGCCTTCGCATGGTTTGCCTCACCCACCAGCGGTAAGGGCACGCCGAGGAGGTAAAGGAGCGAGAGGGGACTTTGGCATGGGGTTCCAAGGCTTTATTCGGGGGGGAACTCCAAAGCCCGAAGACCACACAAAATGGAGGGTACAAGGCTTACATAGAGGAAGGTATAAGGGGCGGAGAGACAATCAAATCCAATCGGGTGAGGGCAAAGGGGTGGAAAGGACAAGAACAGACAACGGACAAGCCAATAAGGGAAGTATGGGGAGGAACAAGGGAACAGGGGACCAATGGGGTACAAAATAGCTCAGAAAACTCTAGAACATTACCAATTAAGGGACAAGACATACATATTCAAAGCGATTACATAAAATAGGGTGGGGAATCGACAAACTAACGTAATGCAAGGGATCCACACCTCAACGCAGGGCCTTACGAGGAATCACCCCAGCCAGGGGAGAGCTTGGGCTCTAAAACTCCTCAAAATACACAAAAACACACTGCAACAACTTGATAACTCTGTGGGGCACTTGAATTAACCTTTAAATGTCTTCTTCAGAGTGAGTTGTGTTCTACCATGACTCCACTGACTGATTTATCGAGGTCTCCACTGACAGTACCAGGAACCTTGAAAATTAGCACATGTGTACACCTACATTTAGACACATAAATGTAGATGCCTCTCTGGAGATGAAGTCCACTTTTACTGCCTGTTTGAAACTCCAGTCTAAGAAAGGAAAACAACAAACACTGATTTCTCTGAAAATTCTAAAATTTGACATTTGTCATTATAAAAAGAAACCATGAAATTTTTGCTTGCTTTTTTTTCTGTAAAACAGTACTTTTAACCTGAGTTTGGGAGTCAGTTAAAACACCTTATTCAAATAAAATGATTCTTGCTAAATATCTAAACCTTTTTAATTCTTTCTACTCTATTCTTTGGTGGATAGATAAAATTTCAACCAAAAAAGCATTGTAAATGAAAGTAGAGAAAATATTGATATAAGAACAACACATCTTAAATGGGCAATGAATACACTGAAGATGGAAATTAAGGAAGGAAGTTCCATATGATAAGATGAAATTTGGCAAAGTAATTTCAAGAGGATTTACTGTAGAAACAATAACTGTCGCCATTTTTAAAACCAGACTTTGATTACATTATGTCTATAGTTGTGTAAAACCTTGGAAAAAAACATGGAAGGCTTTTAGTAAAAGGGAGACAGAGCAGAGAGCAGAGCAGCATACGCACAGTGACTCTTTCTGCCCTTCCTAGGAGAAGGCTGGAGAGGTTCAACTTCTCCATGGAGGGTGCCAGAACCAGGTCCACACCATGAGGGAGCTTGTGGACCACTTTCAGGAATGGAGTAGCAGAGCCCCCTGAGGGCTTATTCACCAATTGTGGAGTTGGCATGGAGGTATGTAGGGCTGGAGTACCCTCATCTTCCCTCTGCCAGGAGAAGTAAGCAGGGAATGTGCATGCTGGTTTCCAGGGGAAAGTGGAGGTTTGTGCATCCATGTACATCTGTGTGTAAGCTGCATGGCCTGTGGAGGGGTCAGTGGATTTGGAATAGCCCCTTTTTTGATTAAATACACGTAGGGGGGGGGTGGTTAAAAACTTGTAGTTATAAATTAGCATTCTGTAAGTTTCTACTGCTGTGGTTAATCTGTTGTATGGCTGATATTAATCCTGAATGCACAGATCACTGATTGTCAGTTAATTATGTGTCACTGATAAATCCATAAACCACTTCAATCCCAATTTGGTTTAAACTATGTGAAGTGAGCATTTTTTCCCTATGGCATAAGTCTATAATAGAGAGAACTTGGCTTGTTGAACTGAACGTTTCTTTCCAGAAAAAAAAAAAAGACAAGAATTTTTTTTCCCCCTCCATAAAGAATCATTAAAAAATCATTTGGCACTAATAGAAAATGACTTTGCTAGCCCAATCTGTCAGTCAGGATCTAGAGTAACCTTTCCACACTTTGAGGACATTGAATTTTTTTGAAAGTAACCCTTACTTTGGACAATCCAGAAAAGATGTAGATTTTCCTCAGAACCAGAGTCCTAAGTATATTTGGGGGAACAAATGCAAGACCATCTGCTATTTTAGCTTCCAAGTTACAGAGAGAGAAGATTATTCATGAAAAGGGATGGAAAGTGTCACTTCATTTCTGAATGTAAGCAGAATATGTAGGTAGAATATAGATAGATCCTAGATTATAGGTTTTTCAGTTCCATACCATGGAACTTTTTCCTACTATTATAGCTTTCTATATTTAAAGTTTAAAAACTTATGCAGTGGGTTATTCACTTTCTGTGGTTATAGTAAATTATCTGCAGTATTATATATAGCAACACTGTATATTTTACAATGTGTTAATTAAAGAGTTTTTTAACAGTCATGTCTTTCCTACTTTTATGTCAAAAGGAACAAATTCAACTGTGATTATTTTCTTCATTTAATTTACATGATCTTGCTGTTGTAGAATCACAGTTGTGATACACTAAAATGTGTTTTAATGCAGTACTGGTATTTGTGAGCTTAAACCTAAGCAATGAAGACATTTTTTGATTCCAGAAGATCTCCATCATAGATAGGAAGCCTGGAAAGTCACTACAATCAAGCTTGTGTTCATATGTTCGTGTTAGAAATAAATGACATTTTAGAGATTTTCAAGCCTTTGAAGTTCACTTTTCAAGACAGGGTTATATAATAGCTTGTAAAAAAGTTTCTGTTTTATCCTACAATTGAGGCTAAAAAAATGCTTATTTGTTTCTTCCTATAGGCTACAGTCTCTCTAGAATATTTTCTTGGGGAATACAACCATGAAGTCATTGACACATTTGGATACAGGACCCTCATACTGCTTGTACTAAACATCACATGGATTAAATTTCCTTTATTGAAAGGTTATTTCATCTCACATCCTGAATAGCAGATGTTCGATAAGTATCTGTTCTGTACATGATTTTCCTTTAGCTTCCACCTGCTCCCTCTTTATATTTGGTAGAATGTTACAGTTAGTTTTATGTAGAACAAATGGTCACATAGAACTCTGCCTGGGTCAAGAATCTGAAAAGAAAATATCTGTTTGTGCCAGAAAAAAAATGCATTGCAAAGTGTTCCTTTAAAACATTTTAATCTTAAAGCAAAGTTGAAAAGCATATGGGTACAACTCCTGTGATAATTTCTGCCTGCTTTTAAGTGTGAATGATTTCTGATGCTTAACCTATGTTTGTCACTCTAATTTGAAATGCTTTATCCTGACTTTTCTAGTGACATCTGGTTAATTTGCAGCACTGCCTTGTTTGTGTCTACATTTCTGTAACAATCAGAATAATAGTAGAAAAATCTCTCTTCTTAAAACGATCATTCTTTAACATAATATGTTGTATAAAAGAATAAAAAATAAAAGCATCAAATCTGAATCATTATGCTATATGGTTAATAGATAAGTCTGCTTCATGGTAAATATGACCTTTTTTCCCCTTTATTTGCTGATTTTTTTTTTTTCTTTTCCTTTTTTTTTTTGCTTTTTCTTTCCTGGGTTACCAGATTGAGCACATGGTTATTCCATTATGTCAGAGTCCGGCAAATTTGATTGTGTTTTCTCCCCACTGAAGCTTCAAGTAAGTGAACTACAGTGATGTGAACTTCCCATTGGTCTGAGTCTGGCCAACCTACATCATAAATTATAGATAATAACAATTTTCTTTTACTACTGGTCCTTTCCTTTGTCTCTGCATTTTATAAACAGGTCAATTATCAAATTCGTAAATATAGATGATAGAATATCTTCAATGAAGAGCCTCAAATTGTGCAAGATTTATCTAGATCTTTAAATTCACCCTCAATTAAGTTCAGAATTAGGAAAGACTTTTCATTTTTCCCCTTTATTAAATTTAAAAAGAAAGATAAAAAAAGTAATTATGCAAGAAAATATGGAAGAGGAAGGAAGTTACTTCAGACCCAGTACAACTTTTAGTTGTTCTGATATTTGCCGTTATAGAAACATCTGAGAATCATACTGTTCCGATGTCTTTATTCCTCAGCCTTGTCCACATGAATGTAGTCTGTGGTGGTGGATATCATCAGAGTGGCACCCATCAGAATCTTGGCTATGGTCCAGGAGTTTGTGAGGATGAATGTAGCTTCAAACTTTCAAGTGGTATGTACATTGCAACGAGGACAATATTTTTATCAAGACTTGTGGATGCTAAAAAGCTTTC